>CAJNSZ010002018.1:0-18869 GCA_905329745.1 Rotaria sp. Silwood2
AGGATAATATTCACCATGTTACAAGGGATCATATATCCAATTTTGAGCTTTTTTGAATTGGTAATAAATAGAAAACAACAATTTTTTCTGAGAGGGCCCAAGACTTATGGATCACCCTTTATATACATATTGCATAATCATAATAGGTATTGTGCATTTTCTTAATACAAAACTAACAATAATGCCAAAGTATTAAAAATGTATTAATTAAAGCAATGCTAATGTTAATGGGACACCCGTAGATTTTTTCGTATATCTGATAAAAGAAGAAACGATTTTGGATCGTTTTCATCCACTTGATGTCAAATAAACAATTTAGTACTAGTTTAGGGTGCGAGTAGAATGCATATCCACAGCCATCAACATCTTCACAATTATAACAATAGTTCTTCTAGTTCTTATTGTATTTTCACTTTTGTTTTGCCTACTTCAATTGAAATTTCTTTCTGCACAAATCAAGTTCATATTTGAATGCAGTAGGCTTGAATGCCTGCGTCTAAAGAGATGAATCAATTCAAAACATGAATACAAGTAAAAATCGACGAGTAGAACAACCTTTGTACAAATCAGCGACTTAATGAGATGTTTTGTAAAACTGGAATTATTCAAACATATTTATTGTAAAATCCATCGCCAATTCACATTGTGGAGTTTTTTTGTAGATATTTCTTGATTTTTTTATTTTTTGTCGTCATGTAAAATTAATTACATTTCGCATGCACATGGTCCTTTTTTTATTTCTTTTCTTCTGAATTGCCTTGAATAAAACATCAATGTATACAGAGTATCACACAGAAAAAAAAGACGAGAAAAAATAAGAAAATATTTGGAGTGATGCATCAGTTACGAAATATCAGTCTGCGTAGAAAAAAAGCAGAGCGAACACACAACATATATTTATATTGAGTTTTGCGCAAATAATTAATTCAACAGTAATATTATGCGATGAGAAGTAACAAGGTTCCAAGAGTTATTATGGGTTGTGCAACAATGAGTCCTTCAGGGACAAACATTGCAAGACTCACTACCCTGGAAGGTACAAAAGAAATGTTCAAGGTTTTACAGTCATACGGTTATACTGAACTTGATACTGCTCGATTATACAATGATGGCAAGCAAGAAGCTTTTACGCGAGAGACAGGTGTGCTCAACGAAGGATTCACTGTGGCCACAAAAGTGTATCCTATTGAAGCGGGTATGCACAAACCAGAGAGGCTACGTCACCTACTCGAAACAAGTCTCACAGCACTAGGCCAACAGTCCGTCGAAATTTTCTATCTTCATGCACCCGATCGAAGTGTTCCATACGAAGAGACTCTAGAGGAAATTAATAAGCTGCACGAAGAAGGTAAATTTAAGATATTCGGTTTGAGTAACTATGCTGCTTGGGAGGTGGCACAAATTGCGCAAATCTGCATTTCTCATCAATGGGTTCGTCCAAGAATCTATCAAGGAATGTACAATGCTCTTACGCGTGCCTTAGAAGAAGAACTCGTTCCATGCTGTCGATACTACGGAATCAACATATTCGTCTACAATCCTCTCGCTGGAGGCATTCTCTCCGGGAAGTACAAGTCCTCTTTGGCAATTCCTAAAGAAGGTCGCTTCTCCGATGCCGAAGGAAATACATATGGGAAGCTGTACCGTGACCGATACTTTAATCATGTTTATCTTGATGCCATTAATCGTCTTACACCGGTAGTAGAAAGCCATGGTCTATCTATCACTGAAACAGCGTTTCGATGGCTTCTACATCATTCAAAATTGCGTCCTTTTGATGGTGATGCGATAGTTATTGGAGCGAGTAGTGTCGAACAATTGGAATCAAATTTGAAGGACTTACAAAAAGGACCACTACCCGATGAGGTCGTTCGAGCATTGGATGAAGTATGGCAGAGCACTCGAGCTGTTGCGAAGACGTATTGGATATAGATGAACAAACTTTGTTCTTTTTCCCAAATAATCTTCATTAAATTACTTTCAAAGAAACAATAGAAAGAAATAAAACAATAGAAATAAGACACAATTATAAATGAGTTAACATCACTCGAATCAGAGAAAATGGTTGTGAGATGTGAGTGTGGGTGTTACTTTTTGAATATTCAGTCTTCACAACCATCGTCACAGCCACGCATAGTAAATGTTGACATATGATGCTGTATGTGACGAGAGTAGAGTCAAGTTACTGGGTTGGCTGTATTGTAAAAGTCAGTAGTCTACCGTCGTTTACGGTCGTTTCTGATCGCCGTAATGCTCGACCTGTAAAAATCAATAATAATTTCCATGTAGTTGAATTAACCGGCTCTTCGTAGATGTGTCCATTCGTAAATAGAAGCAGTCATAATCTAAGTGGGTTATTCACTCTACCACAGAAGCATTTTAGGTAGATTATAACATTAACATCAAAGTCTATATTATTGATGTTCCAATAGAAGTATTTACTGTACAGCGAACATTTTTCATACTTCCACTTGGCCAATCATTCTACAAGAGTAATGTTCATTTGCAAGTAAAAGACTAATTCCTCCAAATCAATAGTAGAAAGATTCATTTCTTCTATCTCGATAAGAGAAATACAAGTGTATTTTAAATATTCAAATCAGTAACTAACGGGTGGGGCATAATAAATGCCCCACTTTTGCGGCTGTGGAGAGATCCCGTTAAGTACTTACAGTAATTAAAATCTTAGCTACCAATATAGTTCCTATCGCTCACGAGGTCTTCTACAAAATCATGATTTTGATGGAAACCACGACTTGGGAGGGGTCTGATTTCCCAAGAAATGGATTGTATAGCAGTCGAACCCATAAAGATTTAAAGTACTCACTGAGTACTACAAAGTTATGAAAAAATTCACATGTGGGCTGAAAGAATGGTCCGAAGACAATGATCGAAAAATGATAAGAATGAGTCTTTATCTACAGGAAATGTATCCGAGTTTGCTTTGAAATTGCTCAAAGAGCTTCATCATATTGCATAAATTCTACCTAGTGTAATCAGCGTATTATCCTCCATCACCTTTCACAAAAATATCATTTAAAAATGAAAACAAAAAAATTGTTTTCGAAAAATCCCTGCACTCTTCTAATGTTCTTTATGGATCACGAAACTGCTTTTTTTGACAATACTCTTCCCAGAAACATTTGAATATCTCGAAAACAGAGCAATATTTTTTTCAAACTGCTTCCGTCGAAAATCTCAAAGTTCTTGCCTCTAAAACATATTTTAAATTGAGAAAAATCTGACGACCTTGGTTAAGTAGTTTCTGTAGGAGCCGGTCATGGATTATGTGAATTAGCTCATATATATCGAATAATGGCTTTAATATTTTTTTTTCTTGTCGAAAATTAATTTTCTTTTTGAAATCTGAGTGAGAATTGCTTAGAGTGGGCTAGAGCGTATTTTACAAATACCTGAAAAAAGAGTTCTTTTGGGGTGTGGGTGTGGGTACCAGTATAAGGTGTACATGACGATAACACTCACTCATCCATCTCAAACCCACCCGCCCACACCCACACCCACACTCACACCCAAAACATATGAAAACCACTTGACGAGTGTTATAGCTGATTCGAAACGCGTCATGATATTTTGACAAAAATATTCTCTATCCTCGAAATGTTACATATTCTTCTGACGTTTTACATTTGTTTCTTTTATTTTCTTACGTTTTGTGTGCATGTAATGCACGCATAGATCCAGTGAGCGACATATTAATAAACATCATGAAACTTCTCGGCGATTAAATTTTAGATTCTTCTACTTCATTACGACGTAGACAAACCGTCATTACTTCGTCATAGTTGATTAATGGAAAGGAAGAGTTGAGAATCTATTGATTACACTTCTATCTGATTACACATCAATCTGTTTCTCAAAGCCCACTTCAAAATCGAACATACTCTTCTTCATAGCGCATATCGTGCAAGCCTACCGAAACCCATTAGTTAATTCCGATTATTATTGTCAACGACGGTTACCCACGCCAGTTGCTTTTAATCTCAAGGTTTTTACAGCATTAAAAATCACGATAACCGCGGCTGATCATCATTCAAAAAGATAACCGGATTTAACCCATGATTGTTATCCGTTCATACAACATGGAAAATATGAGAATCGAGAATAAATTTCACATATATAAGTGAATGGATGTTAGTAAAAGGAAAAACCACAAATAAAAAAAATCCCCCATGCAGAAATTTAAACGATCAAGTTTTGCAATACATTAAAGCACAAAATGAATAAGAAAAAAAACATATTCTATTACAATTCACGATTATTCATAAAGCACTATTAGGAATCAGCTAATATGTCAATAAGTTGAAAATGAAATGATTAGGGTTTGCATAAGTTCACAAAAACATTCAAGGTTCTAGCCCGTTTGTTCGCCACTATCAGATCCACTTTCGAATCATTTGTAACATCACCTGTTATCACACAATATGAACCCCTCTCAATCTCAGACGTAACTTCAGTGTGAAACGTTCCATTTTCATTGCCAAGCAGCACACTAACGATGGTATCGCCCGAGTTCGCCACTGCCAGATCCGTGTTGTTATCCTTGTTAAAATCCCCTGATGTCAAAGAATATGGTCGCCTACCAACTGTATAATTCTTTTGAGCCTGAAACGTTCCATTTTTGTCTCCAAACAGCACAGTGACGGTATTGTCATCCGAGTTGGCCACTGCCAGATCCATGTTGTTATCCTTGTTAAAATGCCCTGATGTCACAGAATATGGTTTCCTACCAACTGTATAATTCTTTTGAGCCTGAAACGTTCCATTTTTGTCTCCAAACAGCACAGTGACGGTATTGTCATCCAAGTTGGCCACTGCCAGATCCATGTTGTTATCCTTGTTAAAATCCCCTGATGTCACAGAATATGGTTTCCTACCAACTGTATAATTCTTTTGAGCCTGAAATATTCCATCTCCATTGCCCAGTAGCACACTGACGGTATTGTCACCGGAGTTGGCCACTGCCAGATCCATGTTGCTATCATTGTTAAAATGAGCTGATATCACACAATATGGTTTTTTGCCAACTGGATACGCTTTCTGAGTCTCAAAGATTAGATCTTCACTACCAAGCAGCACACTCACGGTATCGTTATCGGAGTTGGCTACTGCCAGGTCCGATTTGTTGTCATTGTTAAAGTCAGCTGATGTTACAGAAATTGGGTTAGCGCCAGTCTTAAAAGTAAGTGAAGCCAGATAGGTTCCATCTTTGTTTCCAAGCAACAAACTGACAGTGTAGTCCTCGTAGTTGACTACTGCCAGATCCGCCTTGCTATCATTGTTAAAATCAGCTGATATCACAGCATACGGTGTGTTACCAACCGGATAGAACACTTGATCCTGAAATGTTCCATTTCCGTTACCAACCAGCACACTGACGGTGTTATCATACGAGTTGGCCGCTGCCAGACCTATGTTTTTATCATGATTAAAATAACCTGACGTAACAGATACTGGTCTGCGACCCACTGTATAGGTTATCTGCTTCTGAAATGTACCATCTCCGTTACCAACCAGCACACTGACGGTGTTATCATCCGAGTTGGCCGCTGCCAGATCTATGTTTTTATCATTATTAAAATAACCTGACGTAACAGATACTGGTCTGCTACCCACTGTATAGGTTATCTGCTCCTGAAATGTACCATTTCCGTTACCAACCAGCACACTGACGGTATTGCCATCCGAGTTGGCCACTGCCAGATCCGCCTTGCTATCATTGTTAAAATCAGCTGAAATCACAGCATACGGTGAGAAACCAACCCGATAGGGCACATTATTCTTAAAGGTTCCACTTCCGTTACCAAGCAGCACACTCACGGTATCGTCATACCAGTTGGCCACTGCCAAATCTGTTTTTGTATCATTGTTAAAATCAGCTGATATTACAGATACTGGTGCGCGTCCAACTTTATAGGGTACCTGCTCCTGAAATGTACCATTTCCGTTACCAACCAGCACACTGACGGTATTGTCATTCGAGTTGGCTACTGCCAGATCCGCCTTGCTATCATTGTTAAAGTCAGCTGATGTGACATCGTATGGTTTGTCACCAACCTTGAGGGTACCCCAATTCATAAAATTCCCATGTCCATCACCGAGAAGCACAGTGACGTCGTTGTCATCCGAGTTGACTACTGCCATATCACGCTTGCCATCACTGTCAAAATCAGCTGATGTCACAGAATATGGGTTGCTACCAGTGGGAAAAGAAAGTGAAGTTATAAAGTGTCCCTTTCCGTCGCCCAGCAACAGCTGAACTTCCTGTGTGTCTGGTTGAGCCACTACCACATCCGCGTGTTGATCTCTGTTAAAGTAGCCCACTGTTCCAGAAATGGGACTTTGATGAATTATATTGCGTGTTGGTTCAGAAAAAGGTGTGTCGCACACTGGCACTACAAGAAGAGGATATTGAAGAGCACAGTAGATAGTGAAGATCATCGATGAGTTGCTTACAGTTATATCTACTTATGAAAGATTGGGTAATAGATTTTAGTTGTGTTATTCATGTGCTAAGCCTTCAGATAAAGACTTTGGACTTTTACTATATCAAAGAATGTGATCCTCTATCCATTGAGAAACGCTTTAAAGCATATTAAAAACAGCGTATATTTCAATAGAGACTTTCTTATTTCATGATTTTTCTTCAAATCATAGGGCAATAAGTCTCTTAGGAAAATCCTGTTGTTCCAATCCTATCGTTTCAGAATAGATTTGTCTTAGTATACCATGAAGAAGTGTTGATGTTCACTATGGACTATACTACCTTGTAGCATTCATGACTTGGAAGAGTTCGTGAACGAGTTTCTTTGTAGCAGCTACCGGGACCTATTTCTGTACCGAGATTTATTGCAGTTTCTCAATGATTGCAGATATTTGATTCTTTTGTGGACTTATGTCGAAGGTAGAGATAGATAGCCGTACATTTTTGCTTATTGTGACTTATTGTGGTGTCTCAAGGAGTTCAGATATTGATTTGCTTGATAGGGTATGTTTCGAGTGTTGAGGTAGATCCCTGGACCTATTTCTGTATTGAGACTTATTCTAGTTTCTCAAGTAATCGAGATATTTGTTTCTTTGTTGGGACTTATCTCGAGTTTTTAGATAGATCCCGATACTTATTTTCATATTGAGATTTATTCTATATTCTGAATGAATGAAGACATTTTTTTCTTTGTTTGGAGTTATGGCAAGTGTTGAGATACATTCCGGGACTTATATCTGTATTGAGACTTATTGTACGTTCTCAGTGAATACAGACGTTTTTTTTCTTTTTCAGGAGTTATTTTGATTGTTTACGCGTATTTGTATAGATTATTCTGTGAAGTGTGATTTTGTCTTACATAAATCGTCAAGGAAAAGAATTGATGCGTTTATTACTGATTCTATATGAGGAGATTTGTAGAATAAATACATTTCAAATAGATGCAAGAAGGGAGTTATGGAGATGTATGTGCAGGATTTTTATTAGGAATCGTAGCGTGGATCTGTATATGTCTTCTTAATCGTACTTAGGGGGTCCAAAAGTTCTGAGAATACGAAATAAATTGATAAAAATTAGCAGATTTTTTTAATTTAATTTTATTAAATTTTCAAGACAGCTGAAACTACTACTTATGAAAAGTTCAATAATTTCTAATGAGTTGCTACAAGTACTTTGGAAAATATTCTCAATAATATGTTTAACCCACTTGGAAACCGATAGTGCTAGTGCTGCTTGATCTATTCAATCAGCAGAATTGTATATGATATAATAAATTATCCAAAAGTACAACAGTATTAGGCTTAGAGTGTAAATACCAAATGTAACTGTATATTGGCATGTTTTTCTGTTAAATAATTAACAAAATTCGAATGATTTGAAGTTCGAATAATTTTGTAAGATTTCTTTATACTTATCGGACCTGATAGTTTTTTCACTTCGATACTTGATTATCGAAAGATCTGAGACAATTTTCAATAAAACAATGATCCTGGATAGTCTTGTTGTCATCTGCCCTATGTTTAAGACGAGCATGATCTAATTTAAAGAATATAGAAATCGAAGTTTTAGTTCGAAACTATAAATCGGACTTTTCCGGTAAAGAATCAATCGATCCCTGTCCACCCGATAATCGGATATTATCGAAATCGTTTGCATTCTTCTCTTGGAAAAAGAATGGATAATGCTGGATTTCATCAGAATCTGGAATCCGGATTCTAGTTCGAATTATGTCGAAAATTTGTCACTCCATGGTGTAACAGGAAGTTTTAGAATAATAGCTCACCTCGATGTTTTCGATGACTGCAAATCGACTCCTAGACTATACAATCACGGTCGCTAAGGATTCTTAAATCATCTGTTTGACAGAGACGATATTATGGTTGTATTGCGGATTGTTGTGCTACAGACAAATACAGCGATCGGTTACACAGAAATGCGTACTGCAACATGATCGTATTCTGTCGAATATGGTAGGATGCGCTGAAGTTTATAGCCGTATATCACAGTGAAATATTCTAATCAATTTTAAAATAATTGGCACCTATTAATGCTAATAGATCTTGTCAAAACCCAAATCGATGATTCTACATCTTGGATTCATGCAGAATTGAAAAGTAAAATATATGCAGTAGAGATACGGGTTTAATGGCCTCTTTTTGACAAAAGTTCATTTTTATTATTAACTTTTCACCCAATACAAAGGTGTACATTAAGAAAAGGCCTCACGATGCTTTATTATTCTATTAGAATTCATTGATTTGGATAAGAAATTAGATTATTTCAACTATTCCTTAGAAACACTTTTGAGGGTCATTTAAACAACAACAAAACAAAACAAAAGACTTTGGTCAATGAATATTCAGCTTAAACATAGATGACAATTATCAAAAAGACTTTATATTGCCTTATTCTATTAGAATCTTTTCTGCTGGATGAGAAATCATCTGCTTTCAACAACTAGAAAAGGAAGCATTTTTAATTCAACTTGCTCGGATCACAGTCGCGAAGCAAAACTGAGTAGAACTGTATCATGGCCAGAACTCGGATAAAAGTATTTTTACTTTTACTTTTCATACTTTTTCAGGTACAAGTATAAGTACCGACTACACGTGATGAGTAATTGTACTGATACTGGTGCTTTAAAAAAATACTTGGTATTTATACTTGTTCATAGGGAAAAGTACTTCATACTTATATGTTGGATTCATTTTGAATCACCCTGTATGACTACCAAGTACTTTTCCAAAAGTAGAAGTATAGGTACCAAGTATTTTTTTTTCAAAGTACCAATAGAGAAGCAAGTAGACTTGTACAAAGGAAAGTAAAAGTATAATTATGTTTTATAAAATAAAAGTAACATACTTTAACCTTCTGAACTTGCACTTGTCCTAGCTCTGATGGTGATTGTCATTTACATATATAGGATGTAGGCTGTCCGGATGTGAATAGTCCGTCAGTAGTGTCGGGAGTGTTGTCTAACACGACTACGAGAAGTATGAGTATACATCATGGCTCATCTACAAAATTAATTGTAACTCTAATACATGTGTACCATATGGATACTACAGTGTTAGGCCTAGATGCTAATGACAGTATTAACGGTGCCATAAGCATAACTGAACTGCTACCTGTAGTATCTAGCATGTTAGAGACATCACCTGCACTTCTAGAGCTATTATCTGAAATGCTATACCCGACACCTGAAATAATACAGTCATACGCTTGGATCACAGAAACAGCATCTGGGATGTTTGAGATATCAATCGGGACGGTATCACTCAGAAAGAAGGCGAACGATTGGGGCAGCCTATTATCGACTGAATTCTATCAGAAATAATTGGGAAATATACTGATCAGATTTCGATAGTAGGATTTTGCTGAATACTCGCGAATTTTGAGAGGATTACAAAAGTTATTGTTGGATTCCAACAATATCCGATGAGATTCGGGTCTGAATTCTTGTCAGTATATTGTTTGACCTGGATAGTCATATCGAGAAGTACGAACACTTTCATGCAAAGAATTCAGAAAAATAATAGGAACTTGGAGGTGGGAATCCAGTGAGAGGATGTGAAGAGCTATGTTGTCTGGTTGAAGTCGTTTTTGACTGGAAATGAAAAACTCCGACAGCAGATCCTATCACTGGAGTCCTGCTTTCCAGCTCCTATAATTTTCCAGTGTATTTCGATCGGAATCAGACTGTATTTTTTCACATGGAATTATGATCGCTTCGATCAATCAATGGTCAAGAAGCGTAATAAGTTACCAGATTTTCTATGTGTATCCGATAATCTCAAGTAGTTGATTCTGATCAAATCTTGTTCGTCAGAAAAGTTAAAAATTCCATGAGGGGAACAGTTGAATTCGAATATAATCCGATATGTTTCGATATTGGTAACTGAGAGTCTTTTTTAGAGAATCACGAGTGGTCTAACACGGCGAATTCCGATGATTTCTTGCTAGCGGATAGCCACAGATTATCTTAAGTACAAACAAATCTTATCCACCGAACCTGACCACTTTTCTCTGTAAATCTAGTCTGAATTCAGCAAAGCTGATTGCTGGATTTTAAGACGAAACAGTATGAGTAACCAGAATACGACAGAGAGTTATTGAACGAATCCGATCACTGTGTAACACCGAATTTCGTATTGGTTCGACAAAATTCGACTTACCAGAATTGCTGTGGATTGTTGAGTTGTTATTGGATCTTGTTCCTAAAACACATGCAATAATGATTGCGGCGATGACCATGATAATCAATGAGCAAATCGGAATGATGTATCTCTTTTCTTGATACCAATGACGTCTTGTAAATGTTATCAAAAGGCTCATGAAAAATACAGTGAGATACAAATGAGAATGAACTTACTCAACTTTTGGATAAAGAAGTGCACCTACGTGTAGAAAAGCTAATTATTTTAAACAAGAGATGAATAATGTTTTAAATACCTTCGAATGGAGGGTCCAGTAGCACTTCATTGGGTACCACTTGTTTCAAATGAATAATATAAAGATCGGATGCCGGGCTGAATTGCGACTGAACTATCATTTCAGTACCCGGCAGAAGAAGAAGTTCATCTTCGTTAACGAAATGTGAATGTGCTTGTATTGCTCTACCATTAATAGCTTCGACAGAATATAGTGTCCGGTTGCCTGTATTACCCAAATACATGTTGTTTTCAAGTACGGGCAATGAACACGTGCAAGACGAAAATGACCACCATGTCACTCGGGTACCGGGCGGAAATTGTGCGCTCATATTTTTGGTCACTCCTCTCCAAATGGTTACTGGTGGAACACATGGTAGCTTGACCAAGGCAGTTAGAAGCAACTTCAGATATCTGAAATAAGGTCGAAGATTCTCGCGATCGACTGACTTGAGAGCACGATTGAGCTTTGAATATAGACTATTACGCGATCCTTCCCATTCAATCGTGTACAGGCGAATTGCAGCACTCTCATCGATTGTTAGATGGTCTGGTGGCTGCTCTGAAGTTTCGTTCAATGCTAATTCAACGTAGAATAACAGATTTTCAATGATGTCAGTCAGTGGAGCGCATGCTTCGACGAGTGGTAATAAAGGCTCATCGGCATATCCTATAATAGGACTCGGATCCGCTATAATATCATTGACGGTTTTCGTAGTAGTCGGCTCTGTTTCTTGTAAACCAATGTCTACGACTCGATGATTTTTTGTCATAGGATCAGTTAGTACTTTATCAGGTTCTTCCATTGTTAGTTCCTCTTGTCTTTGATCAAGTGTGTCTTCTTTCTTCAAGTTCAAATGCAACATTTGAAACTCGTTCGGTGAATGGCTTTCGATTTCAGGACCATTGCTCATTACTTGTCGGTTTTCATTCATTTCTTCATCATGAGGCGCGACATCTGTTTTGTCGATCTCAATGTGAATATCGTTCATCGTCACTTGTCTATTCTTCGCACGACCTGCCATGATCTTCTGCTTTATAGATGAATATCAATGCTGAAAAATCAAAAATCACTTGTTTTGTATTGTGCTGACATAGACACATAGTCGTGAATAATTGGCAATTGGAAACAAATCATCGAAAACGTAAAGGTGAATTCAAAGAAGTTCCGAACTATCATCATCTCTGATTATCGTTCTCCCTGGAATTCTCAATACAGAAATCGCTAATTCGAACTGGAACGAAAGATCGACTATTACAGTCTCCTACTTCGGAATTTATCTTCTGGTGGGCTCCTCTTGGGCAAGAATAACATCACAAAAAAGGATTGAAGCCGATTCATATTCAAAGAGAAGCTCATACAATAATCGCAATGAAATGAAAAAGCTACTACTCCCGGTAGTTTAGAGAACTCTACTTATATGAGACAATACAATTTCATAGGCTGTTATCCAATGACAAATAGCGTATTATTACACTGTACTATACCCACAATGCAGAGGATGTCTGCATACTTATATTAGTGAAAGAGAATCCGAAAGTTAGCTGAAATTATGAATTAAAGTCAAAAGAAATCATTTGGTAATTTAGTTAGAAAAAAAATGAATTAAAACAATGTCGAAAATGACCATGTTTTTGATGAGAATTGTTTTCAGATCAATAATGCTTTCAAAAAATAGAATGATCAAATTTGAGCTGCTTTATGCATGAAAAAGCAGTTGATGAAAGTAGCATTCGGAGTTAAATACAACTTTTTTCTGTTGGTTTGATTTACCTAGGGATGTTCTGAGAGGAAGTGACACGATCAGTAGTCACCGAGAAAGAGACTATCAGTAGTGAACGATTTATCAATGAAGTTTTACTTGTAGCACCGGAAGACAATGGAAAAGTAGTAGGCAATGACTCCATCCTTCAACAAGGTAATGAGCAGGCCTACAGGTACAAAACGATGTGACAGCTATAGGAAGAAGACTTTTACATTTTTGGAACGAAAGATACCTGGCCTGAGAACGATCTAGATCGAAACCGGTTGGAATATTACATTTGGGCTGGAGTCATATAATTAGTAGACAAGTATTAATCAATCAAATAAAAAAGATATCAAAAAGATTCTATTTAAGATCATGCGCTCGAGCGTTTCAAGTGTACGTATTGAATTTATCGATTGTTTCAGCACAATGAACATTATGATTTTTTTGTCGATAAAGACCCTATCCTATAGAGCTTGAAATTCCCTATGTTTCCGCGTGGAAAATGAGTTTTCCGATGATTACAAAATATGAGAAAAATGTTATAACACCCATCCTCAGTTTGTTCTGCGGCACTGATCACACTTTTCCAACTCATACTAAAGTTTCTTGTATCATTGCTATAATATTATTAATAAGAAAGAGAGGCGCATCTAATTTATTCGTTTGTTTAACGGCAGAGACGTATGTCACGAACAATACAAAGAGATTTTTCACAACAAATGTTGCTTTATAGTATGGGCTTGACAATGTTGACACTTCTAATCAATCTATGAAGAAAGTTAGTATTATATGACTTTGTGACGTAGTAACTTGAGTTTTCATTATATTAGAAGGTATTTAAAAAAGGCTATTTTGTATATAGCTCCATAGGATCTGTTATCATGACTTACGCCATAATTCGGCAAATGATGATCAAATTAAACTAGTATTTTGGATTTTGTATTATTTATAAGCGACCTTTATCTTAAGATAATCATGGGTGGCAGAAAAATTGTAATATACGCGATGCTACATATTCTTTTCGAGGCGCCGATAAAACGCGAGTTTAAAACAGAGACCTTCATAGTTTTGTAACTCTTACTACATTGGAAAACATATTTCTGCACCTATTCACTTCAAAGCTTCGAAAGCAGCAAAAAATATAATTACAAAATTAGCCACTTAGCACAGGATTAGTACATGCATAAAACACTTAAGACTAATATAAAGTTAATGTAATAAACACAGCTAGAAAAACCTATATCCAACTGAAAAAAATTCTCTACCTTTTTTATATAAAATTAGACAAGATAGTATTCATGCTCACCTTATCTAACTTTTCTGTATGCATACGCAAAAGATTGACATTAATCAAGACTACAATTACCTTAGCTTAGATATTAATTGCTCCGAATAGAAAGCAGCCACAGACAGCTGCCATTTTCAGTTAACAAAGCAGAAAAATTACTGTAATAAATTATATAAGATTCACCCGATTATTGAATGCTGTGACAATCGTCCAGTAGTCGCAATATGTTGGAGCAAAGATATTTTACAAATTTGGAGTGTCTTTGTGTGGGTGTGGGTGTTCTCTGTTCCCATACCCATCTTAAAATACCTTTCTATCCATGAGACTCATCCAACCTAATTGTAGTCGCTATCATATTCATATGCGTAACAATTTCCAGATAATGAATAGATTTAAATTCATATATTAGTGTATATAACTGCATATTAGAGAAGAAGGATTAAGATAGAAGAGCAAGAACAGAAAAGAAGAGAAAAACTTAATTTGAACACTTAAAGAAAGAGTTCATGGACGTCCGTCAATGAGAAACTATTGAATAATAGTTATACTTTTTTTCTAAACATGATATCATGTAAATTTTTATAAATGCTTTGAAGTCTAAATCAAGTACGCTTCAACGGTTATGCCAATCTCATTTGAACGGTATATGACACATTATGGTGTCAGTCATCAAATGTTTTCATCTTACTATCATATATTGTTGTACAATCCTCAAATTCAGATAGTATCAAATCGAAGAAGTACATCTAGAATTAGCACTAAAAGAGCATTTAGCCCACAAGTCTAATTTGGTATTCAAAAAGATATGTCGATGAAAAATGTTTCCCATGATGTCATAATACTATCACAAGATATACCCAATGTGAGATATAAAAAGAGGCCAATACTCATATAGAAACATCAATCGATTTGCTGCTGTCAAAAAATGTTTATCAGTGTATGTGAACTTCATGGAGATCAACAAAATGATTAATGGCATATATCAAGTGCTCGAATGCACTATTCTTGAAAATTTAAATAGAAAAAAAAAACAAAAACAAACAATGAAATGAATATTTTACACGAGCTGATGAAAGTGAAAAAGTGAAATGTTCGATATGCTCATATCGAAGAAAATCACTTTGTTACTTTTTGCTTAGATATTCTTTTTGTGAGAATTTACTTTGGAAATTAAAGAAACGATGCTTGTCTCACTCAAAAA
This sequence comes from Rotaria sp. Silwood2, assembly GCA_905329745.1. Lineage (NCBI taxonomy): Eukaryota > Metazoa > Rotifera > Eurotatoria > Philodinida > Philodinidae > Rotaria > Rotaria sp. Silwood2. The sequence continues at coordinate 15,173 of CAJNSZ010002018.1, forward strand.
ATACTATTGTAGATGCTTTACGGATACTAAAAGAAAACTCCAATGGGATCGTAGTTTTCGAATTTTTTTAAAATCTTTTTGTTGAACTGGACATTGACAGATGTAGGTGTCCGTAACTAGCTAATTTTTTTGTTCCCTCTAACTCATTATAACAGAATTTAGCTTCGACCAGCATAAGTGTCATGCAATATTTCCAACAAAGCGGTTTTCATAAGTGTAGGAGCAACATCGAATCTAAATTTGAACGCCTTTAATGCCATCACAAATGCATGTTAGATAGAACACCCATTCTAAAAATCGATCCAATATATCATAGAAGTTTCTTTCACTATCCGTCAACCAAGGGCTCAGTAAATTGATAAAATAATTCTCTATTTTTTGTCATGTCACGTATTTAACAACAGTGCTTTCCTAAAAGAACGAACGTCTACATGCTATAAACTTCTTCTAGTTGACATATCCTGCTGTTAAAGCACGTATTTGTTTCTTTTTTGCTAATAGAAAAAAATCTTGCATTTATCTTTATATTTTCTTTATTTTCCAAATATAAAGATTTTATGTATATTTATTCTTTAATATAAAGGTCGATAAATATAAAGTAATGCTGCTAGTCTGCATCAGAAAGAATAGGATGTGGGTATGATTCTTCTCTTCATTCACACCCAGATCCAGACCTACATTCAACTATTACTTATTTTTTCGTTCTGTTATGCATGATATTGATAAATGATCCCAGAGTCGCTTGGACTAATAGTTTAAAACTAAAAAGTAGTCGAACTCGAAGTCGAATTATAATTTATAATTCAAATATTTTTTTTCTGCTTTTCTGCGTTCATGGTGTCAGTAGCTTTATTCGAAATTTTCATCCATATTCGAACTGGAATTAGGCAGATATTCTTCGGAGCGTTCGTAAAATGACTTTCTCCCAAGTCAGAAATGTACGGCTGGAAACCGCTGCATCTCATAAAATTCCGGCCAATTCCTCGAAGCAGTAATCCAAAATCAGATCCGGCTTCCTTATCCTGCTTAGTTCCCGCTCGTTCCTGCATCCAGGTGCGATCCTCGGATCCGGCAGTTATTTCCCGCACGTTTACAAAATCGGGTTCCAGTGTTTCCTCCCGATCTCAGGATCCTGATTATACCGTACCTCTTTCCGTTCCGTTGGCAATGCCCACATCCGATCTTTCAAAGATCTGTCCAAGACTTTCAAATGCTTTGAAAGATCTTCAAATGACTTTCAGACATCATTCAAAACTCTTTCGAAGACTTTGAAAGATCTTTCAACGACCTTCAAACATCTTTCAACTGTTAAAACGATGTTGGAAAGATGTTTGGAAGTATTTGACACATCTTTCTCAGACTGCCAGGGACTTTAAAAGCTGTTTCAAACATGTTTCTAAGATCTGTTCAAGAGCAGGGTCAGTTGTTCGGTGAACATGCAGGTGTATGTAAGAGTTTATCTACATCCACACGAGCATTCTTAGTCTCGCGCAAACCCAGTCCCACCCACCCCCACTCACCACCAGCACGCTTAAACTGCCATCAGACATCCTCTTATTCCAATTCGAAGGTATTGGCGTCTTACACTTGAAACTATTCAGGAAACCTTTTAAGTAAAGGGCAAAAACCCACAACCACGCAATTAGGACATCACCACCGAGTAACCCACTCCCAACATGGACAATTTCAGTCCAAGAACATTCGATCACTACAGATTTCGACTAGCATGAACAGAATCTGCGCTGCTCACTTAATTTTTATCGTGCTTTCGAAATTTCCATGGTTCGGCGGATTCTTGAAAAATACTCTCCATCAGTTCCTCTGGCAAAACAATTTCTGCCCTCGAGAACATAACCCCGGATCTGGTATTGGGGCGGCACGATATGCAGGCCTCGTTTCTTTATTCGCAATGATTCCCTCCATCAAATAACCTTGTAATTCCCGATTTGCGCCGCGATAAGCAAACAATCATAATATACCCAGTTGCTACTATCAGAACTCCACCATCCTACACTACTGGCTATGAGGGTGTGGGTGATGTGAGTGTGAGTTTCGATGTGTGGATGTGGGGTGTGGGGTGTAGGTATGGTTGATGCAAAAGGCAAACGAAGCACACCCACACCCCACATCCATACCGACATCCACACCGCAGACAAGGACCCACTCTGACCCGCACCCACACCCTTCTGGATGTGTGGGTGCTGGTAGATATGTGACTGGCTGAATATAGATGAAGACGAGATCTAATCATCGATTCATCCATCTCACTAACACTTCCAGTAGGCGTACCACTGTACATATCGTCTCAGAAGTAGAGAAGCACATAAACGAAAGACAGCAATTCGAAGAATTCGAAATGTTTCCAATGTGAATCTTCGAATGTCTCGTCATTTTTATTAGGCGCTTCTCGACTACTTAAGTACTTACTCGTAATTGTAACGATTCCATGTATAGTGAGATGAAGAACACTTTGTGGGAGGATTTCGGCTCAATCAAGGAAAAAACAGCTGATCGAAAACACCCCAAATTGGATTGAAAATGATCTCAAGCCGATTCATTTTCAGTGGTTTGCTGTGGTGTTCCGTGATCCGATAAAGTTCTTTCTTATTTGCGAATAGATTTAGGATGAGGATGAGGACAGAGATGGATGGTAATAAGTATGAGCGAGTAGGAGCAGGTATGGAGTTATAAAGTTAGGTAAACACTCAAATCCACTCGCTCATTTATCTATCCAAGCAACTTTTGGTTTGTTTCTCGGCTTTTCTATAAAATATAACTGACTCTGTTGCTGCTAAATGTGGCTGTGTTTGTAGTGTTTTGGGTGCACAGATCGGTGTATCTTGATAAGATTCATATGTCTAATGAAACGCGAACTGGTAAAACTATAATTCGCGTGCATTGTTGTTGCAATGACAGATATAGTTCTAAGATCTTATAAGAATGCACGCAAGTCACTTGCTATTTTTTAAATAAATTTCTCAGTCAATCTAGAGTGTGAGTGTGTTTGACACGAAGGCAAATCTACACCGACATCCACCCAAAAACCTTTCGCACCAAATACATTCAAATCGTCCGAAATTTTTAGAATATGTTAGGAGATATAATGGAGAGACTATGATTAAATTTCTAGCTCTAGATCATGGCGTTTGAAAGAGATATTCAACACACCAGGGTAAAAAATAGTTCATTTGGTTATCTGAAATTCTCTGTGAATTCGCATTCTATGAATTTAATTTTTTTAATTTTAAAGTGCATGTTAAGCTGTAGTAACTGTCATTGTATTTTTTCTTACTTTTAAGCTGAGAAAAGGAATGACAAGCTCAACGTCTCAAAAACTCTCAAAAAATGGCGCTCTGATTATAGAAGCACTCTTTTATATAATAGTAACACAGTGTGATTGACAAGAGAGACTCTGTCATGCCAAGCGTCTTGACCTGCTCTTTCAAACGAAAAAGAATTAAGTGTATATTTAGAAAGAGAACCTATTGACAACTCTGGGTTGCACGATTGAAAAAACCTAAACGAAGAAAACGATGATAGGCTAAAGTGTCCTTTCAAAAATGTTATCGCAAAGATGTTCCCGATATTTCGTCCTTGAAAAATGTCCTTCAGGAAAAATGTCTTACGAGGGAACTACCCGAGGTGCTAACAAGCTTTTGAGCTGAAATTTTGTCCACAAGTAGGGAATGCATAGACT
>CAJNSZ010002019.1:0-18861 GCA_905329745.1 Rotaria sp. Silwood2
ATATGTTATATTCTTTGAAAAAATTTCTCAAAATATCTTAGAATAAAAAACGAAGCAATTCGCAAATAAAATTCAATGGAGAAATATAGATAGTAAAATATATTTCATGTTTTTCTTTTAAGCAATCATGTTATGGTTGTAATCTGCTACCAGTCCATTTATAGAGTATCATTCGAAATTAGTAGAAATCATATAGAGATAAATGCGGAAACTTCAGATTTTATCCGAAAGTTATGTGTACCTCAAAAGGTGTATGAGACAGATGAGTCATCCTAGAATGTCAGGGCGTCAAAATTATAATGGGAAATCTTTTCTATAAGCAGAATTTCTATTGGCTGTGCTCATCTAATAGGATATAAAGACGAATATAGCTAAGATTTGAACTCTTCGCCTTGAGTTACCCTAAGAAAAACATTTTCCCCGTAACTTGATTTTTATTGGTTATTGCTCAACCAATGGGATTTCGAGGCAAATGGAGTACAGATTCGAGTTCTCCGTCCCAGAAAACCTTGAAGTAACATATCTGTGATCGGAAGATAGAGCTCTAATTCTGGCTCAATGACGTCGTTGACAACATTGCAACCATTTCCTGCTTAATTATGTTTGCTACATAGGTTACTTTGCCTTCTTGTTTCATTATATATTATATACCATTTTGTAGCTGGTGAAATTCTCTATCGAATGGTACATAATAAGTGGGATTTTATTTGACTCTGGTAGAAAAGTTTCATACGAAACCGGTCACATGTCGATCTTCCTATAGAAAAGCATAGGGAAAAATGAGTATTTTTGCAATAACTCAGAAAGGACTCGTACAACCAGGCTCATCTTCGAACTCGACCGAGATATTCATGAGACTAAACTGTGTAGAAAATTTCATCACGATCGGACTCTTCTTTCGAAAGTTATCGTGTAAGCGGACAGACGGACGGGCACACTGACCGATTATAGAGTCTATGAACTTTTTCAGTACACAAAAACATATTCATAGACTAGTTTGTTTGTTACTAAAGTGGTCTCGTGTTTCTTTCATATATTATTCTCAATCGTCTTTGAAGCATATCGTATCAGGTCGATTGAGAAGCTAGATATAAAAGAAACACGATACCATCCTCGAAAATAAATAAGCCAAATCTCTACTCATTTGTTTATAGAGACTTTCATTAGAATTATCAATTAAAATAACATTATTACCAATAATCTACAATCAATGAAATAACTTTTTTAATTTGTTTGATTTTTTTTTCTTTTAATAACAAACAAGGAAAAGAAATATATACATTTGAGACTTTCTTTACCTCACACGAATAACAATAAAAAGAACAAATAGATAACGTTAGGAAGCCGGTTTTTTTTCTTTCTTTCTTAGCACATATCGCAGGTAGGAACATTATCCAAGGACATTATTTTAGATATAATAGAACGATGAACAAACTATTGACATATTGTTATTTGTCATATCTTGTTTATTTTTCTATGGAATAATTTTGAAATTCTTGCTCTTTATAGTTTCTCTCAATGATTAAGAGTTATTTACTATGAAAACGATTGAATTAATTCATTAATTCACGTTTTTCTAATTGTTAGACATTCTTTATATATTTTAAGTAGAATTTATTATTATAAAAAACAATATATATATATGTAGACAATAGAATACATAAGAAAGTTTATTAATATATATGACAAATGAATTTCTTTTTCATTGATTTATATTGACGTGAAAATCTATATCAATATTAATTCTTGTTTAGTTAACAAAAAATATACTTAGACTATAGGAAGAACTAGTGATAGTATACTCTTCACCTATACTTGAATAATTCAAACGATGATATTAATGGATTCGTCAACCTCAAGAAAACAATTGAAGATGAACTAACGATCCAATTTTCTATCTAATAGAATAACATTTTATTATATCAAATCGATCGATTGCCTTATCAACGGTCAACCTTATATATATATATAGATAATTGAAAAATTGCAAGTGCATTATGATTTGAGTGATGTCGCAAAATCAAATGCATAATCTCGATTTATATGAAAGCTTAGAAAGATTATCGATAATTGTATATTGGAATAGGTGATATTAAAGGTAATCATGAATAACTCTCCTTTGAATATATAGTGCACTATGAGATTTATTTTATAAGCAAAACTTTTCTTTATATCAGCTTTGCTTAAAATTCTAGTGTAGTCATACCGACTGAAGAATAGTCAAATATAATAGAATCATAGACAATTATCTGAACGATTAGGATATTGTTGAGAGAATATATCCTCGGTCCTTCTATACTCTATTATAGTGCTAGTGACACTACTTTTGGTATATTCTAACAAGAGAATGATCTTAAGTGATATCCGCTATAGAGTCTAAAATGATTCCTATAACGGATACGTTAGAAATCCTATCAAAGGTCGAAAAGGGTTCATTCTCATGAGCCTTTAGAGCCAGATAATGATCATTTTGCTAAGTTTTCGACTCACCTTTAGGTATATACTGGATAATGGAAAAAGAAGCAGAATTTTCGCTGTAAAACATTGTCGATAGATTTGTCAACTAATCTATAGAATATTGTCGAACGTTTGAGTCAAAAAAATAATGTTCTCTTGTCAATTTATTGAATTATCATGTAAACTCGATGTTTTCTATCTCTATCGCGTATATCAATCGATTACTTTATATAAATAGACAATCTCAACAAATCAACATTCGTTTTCAGTTGAAACCTTTCACTATTTGCTCTTTTCAGAAACCTTTCTAAAACACGGTTAAAAGTTCACTAATACGATGATAACTTGCTTTTAAACGGTCATACCGATAAAACATTTAAGAGATTTTCTAGTGTTAACCAGGTCAACCGTTGTCGTCCCAATATATATTCAAACGATGGCTATCATCAGGTCATCTCATTTTTTCTTAACTATAATCAATTTTTAATTGATAGACATTTGCCTACTACTATTCTTATACTATAGATATAACACATACTCTTATAATGAAAACTCGAAAAAGATTTCCTTTGGATTAACCTATCGAATTAAGTATGTTTTTTTTCTTTTTTTATGAATAAAATTCTTTACTTTTTGAAATAAAATAAGTAGATAAGATTAAATTAATGTAAAGCATAATATATTTTAACATTTGATTGACAATAATAATTGAGAATAACATGTTTGTATACTACTATTTCAGTTTTGATCTATTTTATAAATATCTAATATAGCTGATTTATTTAATAAAGATTATTGATAAACGTTCGAGTTACTTTGTTAAAAATCGAATTGAATAAAATGCTCTTCATAATGGTGAACGATATTCTAATTGAAATCGATTTATATAAATAATAAATATAAGTATAATTGATCGTAATCTATATGTTTAAAAATCTTCAATCAATTATCATTGTTAATATGTCATCCATTGAATAAGAGCAGGTAAATCAGCTATAGTAAATGAAGGACGACGATCATCAAATATAAGAGTGTCCATGTTGACGATGAAGAGTAGGAAATGTTCGAGGTGATATTGCCGGTCGTCTACGATAAACCATTGAAATAAGAGTTGATTTACCATCATTTGGATAATCAACAAATCTAAATTGTTGTTTTTTTTTTATTAAAATACTTAGTGAAATCCCTTTCACAACAGTTGATAAGATATGTTTTTTTTTATTTAAATTATCTTGTTAGTATGAGTATCATTGAGAATAATTGGAAAAAGAATCTTTAATGGGATCGAATTTAAAAGGTAACTGTGCGAGTTTAGATGACATTAAAGTTGAAAAACAACTGATATAAAGATTAAAAAAAACATGTTGATTATAGGTGATGATAGTGGACTTTTATTAGTCATTTGAGAATGATCCATAAACGGATGCCAACGAAATAAATGAAAACGGTGAGAGAGATCTCGACGTTGAGGCATAGTGCCGGTAACATTTGATCTAATCCGAGTAGGTTCGTTTTCTAGTGGTCTCGATCTATAGAAAACTATCTGAGAATTAATTTGTATGAGATCTAAAGAAACTCTTCAATAGAAGATAATTTGGTTACAATAAAATAATATTAAATTAATCTTTAGGTTTGTTCGAAACAAGTTTTTTTTTCTCATGATATCGGAACTAAAATTGCTCCTGCAAAGTTTCACTTCTGATGTTTATCACGATGCGTTTTGCCGTTTTTCTTTTTAAGGATTTTTCGCAAAATTTTCAAGTTAAATTGATATTGATCAGTAGTTCGAAAGGAAGAGTTTCTCATAAATCTATGAGATAAATTGTCTATATTAGTCGTTTAATATAAAAAATAAACGAGAATATTATAAGAAATGCTATTTTTATCAGGACGTCCTCTATCTATGCTTCCTCACCTGCTCTATCTACAAAACGGTCTCGTTTTTCTCTAACGATATCTTCCTATTCTTTTCACAAAAAAAAAAATTGTTTCACGATACATAATCTAAAGTTAGATATTTATTTCGTTATTCTCTTTGAATATCTTGTTTTATTCAATTGTAGAGCACAAGACAAAATAATTGACTAAATTCTGTCTTGTTTCAATAAATCTATTATATAAAATCGAATAGACACATTATACAAACGATGATCATGTTATGGAACTGAAAATAAACAGTCATTCGAAGAATAATAAGATGGTGATCACCTAGAAATTTCTTCATCCGTTTCGGATGGTATATGAATTCATATAAACAATATTTCCTCTATAGTATAATAATGATTGTTTTTTTTCCCGTAACATTTCATATTTATTTTTCAATTTAAACAAAAAAACTGACTTGATAGAAAATCAAACTGATTACCAGCAAGTTTTCTAATAGGAAAAATTGAAGAATATTTTCATATCGATTTATAAGATTAGATTTAAAATCTGAAAAAAGAAAACGGCAAACTAATAAGTATTTTTAGTGTTCGTTGTTTGATTCTATATATCAATAAAACGACATTGTTTTATCATATACGATCTTTATTAGTTATTTATTGCTTTTAACGAGATCATCGAATATAGAGTGAACATTTCTAGATCATTTATGCTGTCTATCATCTATCAACAAGTTTACAAGAATTATTCTTAAATCAGTCAATTGACATAGCGTCTTTGTTTCTTTTATATAAATAAATGTGTAAACCTCGGATTTAAACCGGAGAGTTATCTGTACTTGAAAAAGTGAATGAGATAGATGATTAATCCTAGAATGTCTCGACAAGAAAAAATATCTTGACAAATCTTTTCTATAAACACTTGATTTTTATTGTCTACTGGTCAGCTAATAGGATTTCGAGTCAAGTCGAGTAGAGATTCGAGTTCTCCGCCCTAGAAAACGTCAAGGTATCATCTCTTTGATCGTTAGATAGAGAGATGATTTGTGGATGAATTAGACCGCGGATAAAAAGAGAATCGAATTCGATTTAATTTTCTTTTCAATAGGTCAGTTACCTTTCTTGTTTATTTATGTTTTCTATACTATTTTCTTGATCGGGAAATTCTCTATCGAATGGTTTCGAATAATTGACCTTTTATTTGACTATGATGGGAAAAGTTTTTAATGAAAAAGAAGATAACTAGATCTTCGCATAGGAAAGCATAAGGAATAATGACTAGTTTTACAATAACTCAACAATGGTTTGGCCAATCATTCTCATCTTCTTCTCTCGACTGAGATATTATTGAGACAAAACTGTCTAGAAAATTTCATCGCGATCGGACTCTCCTTTCAAAAGTTATCGTGTAAACGGACGGACACACTGACTGATTCTAAAGTCTATGAACTTTTTCAGTACACAAAAAAGTGTTTAGTTGACATGAAATGATTTGAAGTGTATGTTTGTTATATTGATTGGAATTGGTCGAAAGCTGAACAAGTGCATCGAATTGACAAATTAATTGTTGAATATATTGAAATCGACGTTTTTCACAAAGATTTAATAGTGAATTAATTCTATTAGAAAAAGATGATATTTGTTGTTTATCAGTTAAATAAAAATAGAATAAAAAATATCTTATTATCAAATGGAATAAAATAGTTTCTCTAACAAGAAGAGGAATGGATTTTTCAGCTCTATTCATATATTCATCGATTTGTTGTTTAGTTTCGATTAATTGTTAAATATTATAGTTTTGAATAAATATCATATTGACTAATTTAATTAAATTTATCTTGAATTAAATCTTTATCTATTTATGCTTTATGAATAATATCAGTTAAAGATTTAAATTGATTATTTTCTGTATTAAGAAAATCTTGTGCTTGTTTTTCTATCTAATAATGCTCGTTATTATTCATCACAAATACCTTCAAATGTTATAATAATCAATTCGAGATTCAAATTCACTTTGAAGATTTTTTCATTTTTTTCGAATATCTTCACATTCGATTTCTTTTTCACGAATCTTTCATTCTATTTATTAATTATTTTTATTTTCGAAATTAAATTAATTATTTTACCTGATTGATCAACACGAACAATTAATCAATCAATATTATCACGTATCTCTATAAATAAACGTGTTTATTATATAAAACGAATCGATTTATATGATTTTTTTTAATTTAAATCAAATTAAAATTGATTAGAATTAGCTATTTATAGATCGTTTCCTCACATAGATAACTCAATTTAAATAAGAATTAAAAAAAAAACAAAGCAAAACCTATTCTTTATCCAACAATTGGCCATTAAGGTAAAAGAGTTTGTCGAAAAAGGTATATGAGATAATAATGATTAAGATTTTATTTGAAAAGAGTATCGATTTATCAATAAAACATAATTATATGTTTGGACAATCTCCTTATAGAAATCGAAATATTTATTATTTTCTATGATAGTTAACGTCGGAAAATCTTCTTTTTTTTTTATATTTTTTCTAATAAATAAATAAAAAATAGATGATATTTAGTTAATATGATATGATCATATTAACTAATAAGAGTATTTAAACAAGAAATCGAATATATTATAGATATTTATCTATGAAAGTTAAACTCGATAAAATAATATTTTCTCGTAAAATATCTCAAAATAATTCTTATTATGTATTTATTCAAAGAGAAATAAATCTTTTATTTATATTCAATAATCAACATTTCTAATGAAAAATCTCCTTTTCTAATATAATTCAACTCGATTTATTCTTAAGAATTTATTAGATTTATTGATTTATCGACTGTTAGATATGTTTACACAACATCTTATAGAGATATTCAGACGAACGATAATTTACTTTTTTTTTCTATAGTTTATTATTTTAGAAAAAAAAGGTCTTGCCTACATTATAATAAAATGTTCCTATTAAAAAAGTAAATATCTATTGTTGGTTTTCTAAGAAGCATTTATTTAATTTCTATTCAATTATAGAAGAGAATTAGAACTGAATAAAAAAAAGATTTTATGATAAATAAATCTCGTTGACTATAAATTATAAATAGACATGTTTAGAAATTGATTTATTGTTTATTCTAATCGATTATATATAATGATAATGATTTAACTATTATTAAACCAATGTAATTATTCTAGTTGACTAAATAAGATTTATTTCAATAGTATTATTTATCGATTAATATATAATTAATCGATGATGTGAATAAATCATATATTTATTTAAATAAGTTAATTTTTATTTAGTAAAACATAAAAATAAATAAGATGACTAAAGTGACATATATAGAATAAACATCTGACTATCGACTTATTATAATATAACTAATAATAATTTGACTATGTCTGTACATTTTGAAATACAACCACTTGATCGTAGTCTTGGCTATATGTTTATCTATAAATTTAATGGTACACCTCATTTGAATAGTTCGAAAATAAATATTGATGGATGGTCTTTATTCTGTCCATTGAGTAAGTATTATTATTATTATTATTCTATTGAAAAAATTAATCTTTGTAATAGATTTAACAAAAGATGGTATTTATAAATATTTTATTGATAATCGAAAAATATCACATCATAAATTCATTGTATTTGGTTTACGAGAATTAAATTCAACAGAAATTGATGATTTCTATCAAAATACATTAATCAGTAGTAGTCCACCTATAATTGATGAACCTTTGAATTTTACATCTGACTATAGATTACTTATTTATACATCTGGTTGCTATTATCTTGATGAATATAATAATTGGCAATCCGATGGTTTATGGGTATGATTAAACTTATTTTTAAATATCTATTCAACATTTCTATATATTAAATAGGTTGGTGCATTGACAGATTATTATAAAACACAATGTTTCTCTACTCATTTAACTACATTTGCTAGTAGTTTTCAAGTTTTATCTTTTTCGATTCATAAAAATGAATTTACCTATTCGTTGAATGACAAATTTGATCTTAAAAGACATCTTACGCAATTCAATCAGTTAGAATTGTTTACAAGACATAAATTTTTTAGTCATGAAGAATATATTTTCAAACAAATTGATCAACTTTGGGTAAGGTATTTTTTTTTAATCAGCTATTTAATAATCACAATCAGTAAATGTTTTTCTCTCAATAGAATGATACGACAAATGACAAAGAATTTGATCCTTTTCAATTATCATTTTATCAGATGTGCAGTAATTTGGAACTTCAATAATGCATCTTAATCGAAATCAAGAATCGAACAATCTCATTTATTCATAAAATGCCCATATTTTTCTAATTTGCATTCAATAAATATTGAATTGACATCTCAGCTATGTTTAGTTTTTTTTAAAAATATTCAATACAGATCAAAGCAATTCGTCAGTTATTTTCCTATATCTAAATATATGGATGTCTATACGAAATTTTAAAATATTTCATAAAAATGAAATGATTTTCATACAGAATTTTTTCATTTTTTTTTCTTTGTACATCGTCAATTAGATTTAATATTTATACTGCATATACTAGGTGATATAACTCAAAGATGCAACATATGATCAGTATCTAGATGTAGTAATTTTCAGAACTAGAAAATGACACAAACATACAATAATAACGTACTTGTGAAATATTTTTAACAATGAAATTTTTCACAAACATTGCTTAATCTGTTCACCTTCTAAGTCTTTGCAAAGCTGCAATTGCTCAGGTACTGACTGACGCACTCTGTAATAATATCATCCTTGAATGCTTGAAGAGTTCGAGATCTTTGATTAAACTTCGTACAAAGAAATTAGTTCACGTCGACTGATTCATCGATTAGGAAACTTTTTATCCAAGAAGTTTCACACAGACTAAGCATAATGAGCTGGAGCTCCATCCTGCATATAGAATATTTCTTCGAAATTCATTCAATATTCAATTATGTTGATTGATGTGTCCATTCACCTTGAATGCAGCTTCGTCGGTTCAAACAATTCGATCACGCAACGAAGAGTTGTCAAAAACCAAGTTCTGAAAAATATCGGCAAATTCACATCGTTGATTGGAGTCATCATCATTCAAAGCATGTAGTAAGCGAGGATGATGAGGTTTCAATCCTAACACCTTTATCATTCGTTGGGTAAATGCGTATCACTTGATAACCTGAATTCTTTCTGATGTGGTCAGCTGTAAGCGTTCACCTATGATTAAAAACAATCTGAAAACGATTCAACATTATTAGGTTGCAATGATCATTTACTGCCAAGAATATAAAGAGAACAAAAAATGAATCAGTAGATGAAAGAGTAAACCACTTGTGCTACCGCTAGCACATATATAAATACTAGTAGTGAAGATAAAATAATATATATTGTGATAACAAAACTATAACTGTTAAGCGCGTTTCCTTACTTTTAACTGTCCTGTATTTGTACGCTTTTGAACAAATTATTACATCCAGATACTAATCATATGCTGCATCTTTGAGCTATGTCACCTAATTAGTATATGCGATATAACTGACGATATGCAAAGAAAAAAACAGTGAAAAACTTCTGTGTTAGACTACTATTAAGCCACCCTGTATATATGTATATGATTAATAAAATATTAATTGTATTTATGAAAGTTTATGTAGATTGAGATTGTCCATAGTCAATGTAGCAATAGTATCTTTATCTAATTGAATTGCATTCCATATAATATTCAATGATGGTGTTTTGATTTTGTATTCTTGTAAGATTTTGCCATCGGAAGAAAAATGTAAAAGACGAGGTTGTAATAATTCCATAACAATCCATTGATCATTATTTATTGAACAACAATGAACAACTGCATTGAGTGGAATAGACCATAAACGTTCGAATGTTATTGATGAGTATAATCCGAAACATCTTTGAAAAGCATGAATATTCGAAATAATAAGAGCAATTTTATCATTCGCACAAGTAAATGTAAGAGTACCTTCATATCTTGAGTATAAAGCCAATAATTGCCATTCTCTAACAAATGCAATTGTTGGCCGAAGCGTATATTCGTAGAGAGTTGTAGACATATCTCCAGTTGATAAGTATAAAGAAGTATCTGAACATGATCCGAATGACCATTCTTTGTCATTAATAAGATCAATCTGACATTGATGAAGTATCATTGTATTATCATCGAAAGTGGAAATAGTTTTTTCCGTAATAAGAATAAATTGATCGGGTGTTGACGACCAACAAATATCAACATGAGCATAGGTCCATGGTATCTCTTTAACAATAGTTAGTTGTTTATCAAATAAACATAAATTAGGTTCTTGTTTTAGTATTATATGTTTATCATTACAGGCTATAGATACAGAACTTTTGTCTTTTATTTTAATAGTTCGATATGGACGTTGAAATGGAAAAAGATTTTGTTGCTGTATTTTCTGTTGAAAATTTTTTGTCATTTTGTTGTCTCGTCTAGATTTACCGGCATTTAGTTCGACTTGTTGATGATTAGTTATTTCTTCAGATTGTTGATTATTTTCATTATCGAGATGCTTTATTCTTTGAAAAATATCTCTAAACCATTTGTTAAGAATTGTAAAACAAGATCGTTGTGTTACAGATAGATTAGTAAATTGTACGGAAACTAAATCTATTTCATTGACTAATCGAGGAGATTCATTTGAACGTTCTTGAAAATGATCATTATTTAATGTATGAATGGAATGTTCGCACATATCTATAGAGGATGAACGTTGTGAAGAATGAGGTTCGAAGGAGAGTTATGCTTGCCTATTGTATTTATCGTTGATTGGCCTATACTCAATAGAATATAATATTAAGTTCATTTGACAACATATGAAAAAATAGAAATTATATACACACGTAGTATTCCACTCTTTCATTTCTATTTCATTAACACTTTTTATCAAAAATGTATTGATACGTGTGCCTTTTTTTCATCTATCATATTCATATCAAATAATCAATAATCGAAGATTAGACACATGGTTAACATAAAAATAAGAACATCTGTTCGATTTTCTACTTCGACTACAAGAAATTTACATCAAAAAGTAAGCGATGAGCTAGCTAAAACAATACAGTTTCTATTCACAAAAATTTTGTCATTCAAATAAAGATTTTTTGTATAATGACAAATAGAAAGAAATCACTTAATTCATTATATTGAAACGATGAAGGTATTTAAATTCAATTTTTAATTGAAATATTAGATGAATGATTAGTAACATATATTTTTTTCCTTATTCTTATTTATTCAAATATATATCGATGATTTCCAATGTTAAATTACTCATATAGGTAAAACAGATTTTTTTTTATTGACTGTTTAACATCTATCAATAAATATTTCAATGTCATCGTTGATAAAGTAATAACTTTCCAAAATGATTGATGTTCTACACTTTGACTTTAACCTAGGTGTTGTTAATTAACTATTGAAGATGGAATATATAACGGGTGGTGTATAAAAAATGAGTCGAAATGTCTGTTTTATATTTTCACATCCTTTATAACCAATAGAACAACGAAGACGTGTAAAATAGTCCACTGAGATTATAATGTTTGATAATTTATCAAAACAAGCCTCAATAATCAATCGGATGACTTTTATGCGAGTACAGAATTGAAGAGCAAACATTACACGACATGTTGATATCTTGCAAAGATTTATGCAGTCAGTTGTTGAGCTTACGATAGTGATTTTACCAAAGGCCTTCACGAAAGCAAGGTTGGGATTCAGAATTTGTCCTGTCTGCATTCGAGCGTTTCGTAAAGTTTCCACTTCAATTCAATAACTAATTACATATGAGCTTGCTGCATATCACAACTCTATACTCTCATAAAAGTCATTCGATGACAATATGCGACATATGTATGTTCACGGTGGACTATTTTACACGTCTTTATTTTTCGTGGTTTTTTATTGGTTATAAAGGATGTGAAAATTTAAAACATATATGGGGTTTTGTAGAACGAAAAATTCTCTATCGAATGAGCCTAGAACGAAGTCTTCCGTGAGAAGCAAAGTGGTCTAAAAAGATCGAAACATTTCGACTCATTTATTATGTATGCGCCATCCGTTATTTTTGCAAAAAAAAATTAAATATAGTAATCAAGTGACAAAAAACGAAATTCAATTATTGATAAGATTCCTAGGATTTAAACTGACGATTTGTCAATTGCGAAGGAATGGTTTAAATTGCAATGGATGAATTTTGATAGATTCGCACTGTAAAAAATGCCATGTGTCTTACAAGATGGTTCACCCGTCTTAAGTCTAGTTTAGACGCGTACTAGACACGTAAAATGTCTTGTTTTTAGACATATGCATGAAAAGACAGGAAAGCGTCTTAACGTTCTCTTTCTCATAACCCATTGTTATCACAAGTGACCAATGGCTCGCGTTGTTTTTATTTCTTTCGTAGTTTTATTAATATATGTTTAAAGGTGAAAAAAATAATTCCGAAGTGANATACCGAAAGACATTCCAGGAGTGGATTAAAAGGATGAAACTTTGTACTGAACATCATGGGGACTACTTTGAACATTTACTGTAAAAAGATTAGTAAAATGTTTTTTCTATGAATAAATATTTGAAAGTCCGAGAACTTATTGACTAACCTATGTATTTAATTTTGGCTATTGTATTCACAAACATTAATAAGGTCGAATTAGTTAATAATAAAGCTCTTTGTATTAATTGTTATTTAAACTTGTACAAATATATATCTATCAAGAAAATAAAACTTTAACCATCTATCATTGATGTCAATCTTTTATTTGGAACTCTTTGTCATTTTGTGTGTCAGCTATTACTTTTTTTCGCTTATTTATTGCAGAAACGATAAAAAATCGTCATTGTTTTGGACAAATGTCGATCAAATCAAAGTTAACATAGAATATCACGAACGCATAATCTGACATCGAACATGAGCTATTGTCTCATAGTGATTTTATTCCTGATTTTTATATTCCCATTACGTCTTCCCACGCACTCGCATAATCTCTTCTCAAAAAAACCTACAATTGCACATCCAAAGACAGGTCTCTTTCTTGACTATGTTGGGTAATATATACCACCGGAAGAAATTATTCATACATCGGCGATTTTTCCAATGACCACAGCTACTTGTCACTTTCTGCCCTTGTCAGCTGCAAAACTCATCCCTTCCTGCAATATCACAAAAAAAAGAACTAAACGCTACATCGACTCTATAAGTTTAGGTATTGCATCTGTAAGTCTTGCTACGTCAATAGCAAATTCGGCACTAATTGCAAAACTTTATCAACAAGTAGCACTTCTTGAAAACTCTCTATCAACATTATCTCAAACAGTAGAACTATATGGAGCACAATTAGCAAAAATTTCGTTCAACCATATAGAAATCATTGAGGAGCTTTAGGTAACACAGAAAGCTCTTAATGACATGATGCCTATCTTAAAGTCACATTCCGAGGCCATCCAAATTCTTAAAATGGATCTTGAACGCCTACATGTCCAGTTTTATCAATCCTTTCTTTATTCAGCGATAACTCAAATATATCGAAACGAACTTACACTCAGTTTTTTGTCACCAGAAGACGTATATAAAGTGGTATATCATGTTATTAAGCAAGGAAATCTAGCATTTAATTCGTACCCTGAATCACTTCCAATCGTTCAAATTATTACTAAACTTCTTGTTCAACAGCAGATAAATTTCATTCCTAGTTCACACTATATGACCGATGATCCAGAAGAAATGGATAACCCAGAAGAAATCGATCGTCTTGTCATTACTAGTTATTTCGCCGTTCCAAAACAGGCGCAAACGCCTTTCTATATCTACAAATTAGTGACAATCCCCTTCTGTCATACAGATGAAGTAATCGAACTCGCTCAAATACCTCGATACTGGGGAATTGATCTAGCAAATAACACCACTATGGAATGGCATAATCGTGAAGAATCTGGTTGCGATCTTCAACTGATGACATCATGCCCTGATAATCCACCTATTCGAACGATCTCAAAAGATACTTGTTTGGATGAAATTGTAGAAAACCTCCCTCTATCTAAGTGTCAAACAATACCGGTCCCTGCTGATAAATATTTTATCCGACACTTAAGAGATAATCTTTGGATTACTTCGTCATCTAAACCAATACACTGTGTGAAAATTTCAAGGAATAAATATTTCCATGCCACGCAACAAATTTCCAGCATAAATGAGGAAATAATACTTCCACCTATTGCTATTGTAAATGCAACTGAAGGTTATATAATTGCGTGCCCTGGCTTCACTTTAGTAGGCCGTCCCGTAACTTCAAACGCCTCTTCACTCGTTATATTGCATCATAACGGTTCATTTATTAAAAACATCTCTGTTATGAATGTTCATCAATATATCACCGAAAATATGACACGGTTCAAAAAGAATGTAGCCGAACAAGAAAGAAAAGCTTTTATAGAATTTATAAACCAAAAAAATGCTCTTTCAAGATCTTATACTCCTCTCTCTACTTATATTGGACCTTTTGGTGCGCTAACTTTCAACTGGATTCTTATCGGATTGGCTGTTTTAGCATATTATGTTTATCGGCGTCAACGATCAAGTTGCCGAACAAATCGTTGACTTACTTTCGCTTTCTAATTACTGAGCGAAAGGTACTGCGTAAATAATCGATTAAATGAATGGAAGAGAAAGAGCTGTCTTTTTTAGGTAACCATATCCTGTCAAAATATTAGTCGTACATGTTTCCTTGGATAAATCATGATTGTGAAAATCCCTGTTCGTGTCGTAGTATGATTGATATTGAAGTGAAATCCATTTTCCCAATATGTATTATTTGCCTAAGTTAAACACATCTGATAATAATAATTATATAGATTCGCATTCTTTTCGTACTTGAACTCAAGAATCGTTTTTTTATCAAGTGTTTCTAGGGATTGGTTAACATCTGTCTATAATTTAAAATTAATTGTACATATTACAATGCTTCTTCTTTTTATTATACAGCTCAAAGTTTCATTTTTCATGTACAATCTCTTTAATACTAGGTTTAAACTTTTTGCATAACGTCGTCTTTGAACCTGTTCTCACTAGTAGTTCAAATGTCATATCTAATATTCGCATATTGATTATTCGTGAAGTCTATATCTCAGTACTTCATTTAGAATCTATTTGATAATGACTTTTACTGATCAAGATAGAAGTCATAGTGTACTAAAAATGTTTTTATATCTTTATGAAATACAATCGATTGTAGTAGAAATTTTTTTCCAATAAACACAATATTAATATACAAAGGTGAAAGCTACTTTTAATTATATACTTCGATCATTTGATCACCTAACTGGGCTTTATGTGCGCCTAGCATGAATCGTAACATTACTCTCGGTGTATACAAAAATAAAAATAAAAGTATTTTAAAATTCTCATCAATTTTCAGTATAACACGTCGAGTATTTATCAATGAACATGAATTACAGCAGAAACACCACTTCTTCGTTATCTAGTGTTGTTCTATATGCACTGCAATCAACAATACATTCTAATCTCTACATAAAAGTTTTTTTCTACGAGAAATATTGGTTAGTATGACCACTGAGAGAGCTATGATTTATGAAAATTTCAAGGTTTAACAGTTGTATTATTATATGCAATTTCATTCAATCTAACATCTACATAATCTTTTAAAAGAAATAGATTAAGTCAACTATTGATAATCAATGTCGACCAAGCTATAACGGTCATTTTTTACAATACAATTGTTTTATATTCATAATGAAGTGTAATTCTTTCAGAAAAGGGTCAGCGAATCCGAAGGATGAGCGCTACTTGTAAATATAAGTATAATTGATCGTAATCTATGTGTTTAAAAACCTTCAATCAATTATCATTGTTAATATGTCATCCATTGAATAAGAGCAGGGAAATCAGCTATAGTGAATGAAGGACGACGATCATCAAATATGAGAGTGTCCATGTTGACGATGAAGAGTAAGAAATGTTCGAGGTGATATTGCCGGTCGTCTACGATAAACCATTGAAATAAGAGTTGATTTACCATCCTTTGGATAACCAACAAATCTAAATTGTTTTTTTTTTATTAAAATACTTAGTGGAATCCCTTTCATAACAATCGATAAGATATGTTTTTTTTATTTAAATTATCTTGTCAGTATGAATATCATTGAGAATAATTGGAAAAAGAATCTTTAACGGGATCGAATTCAAAAGATAACTGTGCGAGTTTAGTCGAGATTAAAGTTGAAAAACAACCGATATAAAGATTAAAAAACAATGTTGATTATAGGTGATGATAGTGCCCTTTTATTAGTCATTTGAGAATGATCCATAAACGGATGTCAACGAAATAAATGAAAACGGTTTTAGAGATCTTGATGTTGAGGCATAGTGTCGGTAGCATTTGATCTAATTCGAGTAGGTTCGTTTTCTAGTGGTCTCGATCTATAGAAAACTATCTGAGAATTAATTTCTATCAGATCTAAAGAAACTATTCAATAGAAGATAATTTCCTTACAATAAAATAATATTAAATTAATCTTTGGGTTCGTTCGGAACAAGTTTTTTTTCTCATGATATCGGGACTAAAATTGCTCCTGTAAAGTTTCACTTCTGATGTTTATCACGATGCGTTTTATCGTTTTTCTTTTTAAGGATTTTTCGGAAAATTTTCAAATTAAATTGATATTGATCAGTAGTTCGAAAGGAAGAGTTTAATCATAAATCTATGAGATAAATTGTCTATCTTAGTCGTTCAATATAAAAAATAAAGAGAATATTATAAGAAATGATATTTTTATCAGGACATTCTCTATCTATGCTTCCTTACCTGCTCTATCTACAAAACGGTCTCGTTTTTTCTGTAACGATATCTTCCCATTCTTTTCACAAAAAAAATTGTTTGACGATACATAATCTAAAGTTAGATATTTATTTCGTTATTCTCTTTGAATATCTTGTTTTATTCAATTGTAGAGCACAAGACAAAATAATTGACTAAATTCTGTCTTGTTTCAATAAATCTATTATATAATATCGGATAGACACATTATACAAACGATAATCACGTTATGCAACTGAAAANATATCGATTTATAAGATTAGATTTAAAATCTGAAAAAAGAAAACGGCAAACTAATAAGTATTTTTAGCGTTCGTTGTTTGATTCTATATATCAATAAAACGACATTGTTTTCTCATATACGATGTTGATTAGTTATTTATTGCTTTTAACGAGATCATCGAATATAGATTGAACATTTATCGATCATTTATGCTTTCTCTCATCTACGAACCAGTTTACAAGAATTATTCTTAAATCAGTCAGTTGACATAGCGTCTTTGTTTTTTTTTATATAAATAAATGTGTAAACCTCGAATTTAAATCGGAGAGTTATCTGTACTTGAAAAAGTGAATGAGACAGATGATTAATCCTAGAATGTCTCGACAAAAAAAAATATCTTGACAAACCTTTTCTATAAACACTTGATTTCTATTGTCTACTGCTCAGCTAATAGGATTTCGAGTCAAGTCGAGTAGAGATTCGAGTTCTCCACCCTAGAAAACCTCAAGGTATCATCTCTCTGATCGGTAGATAGAGCTCTATTTGTGAATGAATTAGAGCGTGGATAAAAACAGAATCGAATTCCATTTAATTATCTTTCCAATAGGTCAGTTAGCTTTCTTGTTTCTTTATGTTTTCTATACCATTTTGTTGCTCGCGAAATTCTCTATCGAATGGTTTCGAATAATTGACCTTTTATTTGACTATGATAGGAAAAGTTTTTTTACGAAAACGGGGATAGATAGATCTTCGCATAGGAAAGCATAAGGAATAATGACTATTTTTCCAAATAACTCAGCAATGGCTCTTGGCCAATCATTCTCATCTTCTTCTCTCGACTGAAATATTGTTGAGACAAAACTGTCTAGAAAATTTCATCGCGATCGGACTCTCCTTTCGAAAGTTATCCTGTAAACGGCCGGATGGACGGACACACTGACCGATTCTAGAGTCTATGAACTTTTTGAGTACACAGAAAAAAGTGTTTACTTGACATGAAATGATTTGAGGTGGAGGTTTGTTATATTGATTGGAATTGGTCGGAAGTTGTACAAGTGCATCGAATTGACTAATTAATTGTTGAATATATTGAAATCGACGTTTTTGACTAAGATTTAATAGTGAATTAATTCTATTAGAAAAAGATGATATTTGTACTTTATCAATTAAATAAAAAGAGAATAAAAAAATATCTTATTATTAAATGGATTAAAATAGGGTGTGGGTGTGGGTGTGGGTGTGGGTGTGGGTGTGGGTGTGGGGGTGGGTGTGGGTGTGGGTGTGGGTGTGGGTGTGGGTGTGTGGGTGTGGGTGTGGATTTTATTCTATTGTCTCATGTACGCACACTCAAACTTATACCCGCCCACATCAACACCCACACCCACACCCTATTTTAATCCATTTAATAATAAGATA
>CAJNSZ010002020.1:0-18852 GCA_905329745.1 Rotaria sp. Silwood2
GGGGGGTGGGGGGGGGGGGGGTGGGGGGGGGGGGGGGGGGGGGGGGGGGGGGGGGGGTGGGGGGTGTGGGTGTGGGGTGTGGGTGTGCGTGGGGTGTGAGTGTGGGTATGGGGTGTGGCTGTGGGGTGTGGGTATGGGGCGTTGTTCCTCTTTTATGCTGACTAACGCAAACATACACATCGATATTCACACGCTCCCACACCAACACCCAGTCCACACTCACCCACACCCCACGCCCAAAGCCACACCCCACAGCCACACCCCGCAGCCACACCCCACAGCCACACCCCACAGCCACACCCCACATCCACACTCACACCCACACCCACACCCTACACTCACACTCACACCCACACTCACACCCACACTCACACCCTTATCAGAGAAACCATACGAACTAATTTCGTTTCCTTCTGTCCTTGACTCAAGCCATAGGAAGAGTGGGGATGTGATTGCTAATATAGGTCTGTGAATTCGTTACTCGTTCAATTATCACAAAGATCCATACCAAACGACAACTACAGGTCCAAACTCACCCGCACCCACTCACACTCACACCCAACCCACACTCACACCAATACTCACACCCAAACCTTCACCCACCCCACACCCACCCACACCCACCCCACATCCACCCACACCCATACCCACCCACTCACACCCACGCCACAACCACCCTCACCCACACCCACACCTCACCCACACCCAGATTAACGCCACGGACGCCCATACTTACACCTCGATATTCTACATCTTTTCTGCATAACTAAGGCAAAACATTATTCTTTTATTTAGAACGAGATGGTACAGCCACTATCCATGCAAAACCAAAAGACAGGTACAAAACTGAGAGTGTAAGTCTAGCAGAAATTAAAGAGCCAAGCATCAAGAATTCTCTCCAAATTTAAATTTATGCCCACAATCACGACAGCTACAACGTAAGTTCTTGATGGGTTTCCGACCGCCGCAGGTTGCGCAAATTGCAGTATTCCCACTGTATTCAAAGTAACCACATGTTTCCCCTTCATCTTTGTGCTGGAAACTTTTATATTCTTCAAAACTACACCTTGGACATTTAATTAGCACTTTCTCACAGGAACTCTGAGAACGTCTCCTGCTTGCACTGCGTGAGCGTGAGCGTTCAACTTGTTTACTCTTACTTCGTGCACGTGACTGCTCTCGCTGCGTCCGCTCGAATTCTCGATGCTTTCTCTCGATTGCCGCTTCCCTTTTCCCGACATATTCTCTAAAATCATTTTCTCGATCTGTAAGTTCTTGCATACGTGTATTTGTCATGTTAAACCAATACTCTCGATTTGCCTGTTCTTGACGTGCTGCATCCTGTCATAATGCCTCCAGACGGGCAGCCTCCTGTCGTATTGTTTCGAGACGGGCAGCTTCCTGTTGCATTGCTTCTTGACGCATCGATTTCACCCGAGCAGCTTCCTGTCGCAGTGCTTCCTGACGGGCAGCCTCTTGGCGCGCTGCTTCCTGACGCTCTGTTTCTAGGCGTTGCGCATCTAATTCAATTTTCTTCGTCATTTCTTCGAGCTGTTGAATTTTTTTCTGATTAACTTCTTCCTGTTTAGCGAGCCGCGTACTTCTTACCAAATTTTCCGGTTTAGAGAACTCTTTCAATGCTTTCTCTATTGCTTCAATTTCATTTCGAATCGTTACGGGTAGGGCCTCACTAGCTTTCTTACGGTCTGACGCATCTCTATAATCCTGGGAGTCGACTGCTTGATCGAAACCAAAAATCTCACAGCGAGCCCGACGAATCATCGAACTCAGAGCGTGATTCAATAGACGCTCGTGTTCAGTCGCCATTTTCTTATCGTTCTCGATCTTTTCTTTTGCTGTCTCAATTCTGTCCTTCTTACTTATGGACGCGCAGATAGTTTCAGATGCAAATGTGCAAAACGATGATTCGAAGTTCTCTTTTTCCTTACATGCTATTTCAGTCAAAAAGCGCGAGCGTAAAAACCGTTCGATCAGTGAATCTGGGTTGGGCATTTTATCATTATTAATCATGTCAATGAGTTTCTGCATAAAGTCAACCAGCTCATCTGCCCGAATGTAAAGATTGTCGTTACCAGACCCAGGTATTACTTTGCCACCGCTTGACAACAATGCGTTAAGAGCATTCTGTACCGCTTGAAAGTACTGTGCACAGTTGGGTTCTCTTAAAAGCCCCCACATGTCTTTCTTCGGATTATTGTCTTTCAGTGAATCGGGAAGATAGCCTATTTTGACAACGTTTTTATAGGGTAGCATACGATTGATGAAGCTAAAACGATCTTGGATGGATTGTAGTTCTGTGTTCGACATTTGTTGCCGACTGTTAGGATCAATGGCGAATGCGCTTTCAAGCCATTCCGATTTGTCTATAATGATGTCTCCATTATCACCACTCTTCACGTACTCTGGCGCATGCAGAAGCAACCAAACATTAGGAAGCACATGCTGTTGACACGCTTTCATTTGTTGATACCGCAATAGAGCATGATATAGTCGTTCACTTTGTTTAGCCGCCACTCTTGGTGAATTCAGAATGATCACGAACGATGTGCTGATTATCATGCAGAAAAGATATAAGTTGGCACCAAGATGCTCGTTAAATGAACCCATTCCTGCGCATAAAATATAAAGTTTACGTGTAATATTAACGAAGGTTCCTATGAAAATATCGAAGACTGCTGTATACATATTTCAATTTACAAGGATGTGGACATGGTATATGAAGTATATGTATCTATATGGTTGTGGATGGTTAGTGTGAAACATAATAGTAGGTGATGGGTGTTGGATAGGGCCAGCGTTGCCAGATTAAAGAGTTAATAGTCGGTAATTTGTATACTGAAATTTGGAAAATTCTAAATTTTTTTCAAAAGATTAGGAAAAGAATCCGAAATAATTTTTTAAAGATTTGGGAGTATAACCTCACTGTTTTACTGTGAGGAAAATACTGCCTACGTGTATCATTATTTATTCTTATAGAATTTACTCATAGGACAAAAACAATAGAACAATTGTTTTCCTATTAAAACTAATAAGGTTCTTGAAAATGAACGCCATGGAGAAAATAATTTCAAAAGCTATCTACATATGTAGACACACTCAAATATTGTGCAGTTCAAACTGCTTGTTTACAATAAAACTAATTAGGATCAATAAAAAGTATACTTTTGTCGGACTTATGACTTGTTGCTGTAGTTTTCAACAAATTTTGCCGAACTATACTGTACAGAAATGGGGATTCTGTCACTCAGACTCTTCTGACTCACTCGACGAAGATAAAAGAACAATATTTATTGATTTGTTCGAAAAGTATATGGCATAGGTTTTATGAAAAGCAATTTCATATTTTTTTAAAAGATTCTTTACTAATGTATAGAACACTGAAGGACTTCAAACATGCTTTACATCGAGCTTTTGAATTATCATTTTTCACTTCTTGCAACGAGGAGTTCTCGTTCATCTTCTTCCGTTGAACTAATACTCACATGTAAACCACTAGATTCGTTGTCGGTTATTAAATGTAAAACTTGAAAAGTATTAAGTTAAGTACCACCTTCTCTCGAACTTTCAATGCACCTTTCCCAAGAGCAAATCTATTTTTTCCATTACTTTTCTAACTATTAGATACTCAATTTATTGTCGGCGCCAGAATTAAATAGGGATGGGTATAGAACGAATATATCGAGAAGGGCAGTAGCTAGCGATCTGCGGTTTTCACTACCTGAAAGAGTAGAAGTCGGTAAGTCTTTTTCTCTGATAATGTATAAGACGAAATCTTTTTAAAATTAATCATGTTCCAAAAGTATGCAAAAGAATGTATGAAAATAACCTGACATCTCGATGAAACTTTGATTTTGATCCGAGATATACATAGAGGAGCTTCCGATCCATAGTTCAAGATACAATGCAAATGATTCTTTTCTTATATTCTAACGATGAGCAAATAGAATTATGTATTTACGTGGACAAATTATAGAGAATTTTGCTAATCTTTTTACAAAACTTTCGTACATTTTATCATAGTAGCGTAACATTTCGGTGAAAATATAATGAAAAGTAAGGAAGTACATTCTATCTTGAATTATAGAGCTCAAGTTTCTGTATCTAATTCAAAGGTCAAAATCTTAATTTCATCTAGATGTCAGGTCATTTTCATACATTCTTTTGCATGTTTTTGGAACATCAATAATTTTAAAAGGATTTCATCTTATACATTGTCCGAGAAAAAGACGTCCCGACCTCAACTCTTTCAGTTGGGGAAAACCATAGATCGCTAGCTACTGTCGTTCTCGAGATATTCGTTCTGCATCCACCCCTATTTAATTCTGACGCCGACAGTAGTTCATAATCTATCAGATTAATGATTCAAGATAAAATATAAACATTATAGTACTGCATCTACTTTAAAACAATAACTCTCCAGTTGTTCTGTAAGAAAAGAGATGGCATGCTAATGACCAACAAATCTTATGGTATTGAAAAATCTAGAAAATCTCAGAATTCGGAAGAAAACCGGAAAAAAGTCGAATTCGGAAGACTTCGGAAACTCCGAAGGCCTTCAGAAAAATCTTAAAATTCCGAATTCTTCCTGTTATTTCGGAAGATTTGGTAAGCCTGGATGGAGCTCGTTGAGTCCATACACTCTTTATTGACCAGATTCGAGTTCAAGGCTTTTTACTTACCGAATTTGGATAGAAAAGAAACAGTCATGATAATAATAATCTATTTTGGAATTTATTCGGATATTTATTCACTGATTACAACAAACAGGCAATTCAAGCATAAAGGTAGAAAAGAAAAGCAGCGAAACCCATTACGATTGTAATATGAAAACCTATTATGCATCTTAAAATACGAGAACGGTTAGTATTTTTGAAATGAATTTTCAAAAAATAATGAAGCAAATGTACAACGTTTACTGTTTAAAAGGACCCATGAAACCGCGCTGAATCGTTAATATTATATTATCATGACGTCTTTTCTTCAGGTCTTTTCGAAAGCTTTTCAAAAATTTAAATTTTTAAACAGAATCCCAGTGAAAAATTTTAGGGATTTTCAATCGGATGTTTTTGCAACAAAATCAAAATTAAAATCGATTAATAATCTTGATTATTTTTTACTATGACTTAACTAATATTTGTTATTATTACTTATCCAGTACTAAATTTTCTGATTAAAATCGGATTATTCTGTCACACAATCGAAATTATTAATCGATTGATAATTTTGATTTTGCTGCAAAATAATCCTATTCTAATCAAAAAATTTCATACTGGATAAGTAACAATAATAGATATTTGTTAAGTCATAGTCAAAAATAATCAAGATTATCAATCGATTTTAATTTTGATTTTGTTGCAGAAAAATCCGATTGAAAATCCCTAAAATTTTTCACTGGGATTAAAAAGTAATTCTTTCAGAAAAAATCGCATATAAAGTTAACCTTTTATGAAAAAGTTTGCTGATATTGCGTAGTAAAATGTATTTAAGTTATGAATGGCTAAATCTTACAAAATTGGAGGTTTGTCGATTTTTAGAGTTTTACTTATTGACGTTTTGATGCGTTGTATTAGTTTCTGGGAAACTTATTTTACTGTAAGGAATGCTGTAAGATATTAACAGTGGCCATAATGAACATAATGAACATAATGCACATAATGGATGGCATCGTACGATGTATTGTGAGCGTTTGTCCGCGAAATCCCTTTTTTTCAGCGCACACGTGGCACGATGTTGCATGAGTCCTTTTCGGTGAAACTCCTTCTCCGTACCCACATGTGGTGCGATGTCGTGTGAACTCTTCTCTATGTCAGTGGCGGATCTAGGATTTTTTTGATACACGGTGATTTGATAGATATGGAGTGATTTTGATCAAAAAACGAGTTTTGAAGTTGATTAGTAGTCGTATGCACTCTATTTTTCAGTATTTTTTGCTGGTAAAATCAAAAAAAGTTTTTCTTCGAATGGAGCGATCACCCCAAGCCTTCCTCCTAAACCTGCCACTGATCTGTGCAACTCCATTTTACGCATTCACATCGGCCCCGATGTTGTGTGAGTACTTCTCTGAAACTCATTTCTTCGCACTCACATCTGGGGGTGGGAAGCCACCGTTACCAGTTATCCGCCAACTAATAACGGTTCAGACGCCGCTTTCCCGGGAACGGTAACTGGATTATTATACATGGTACCCTTGGGTCCTCAAGGTCTACTATTAGGACTAGTCTTGGCTCCTCAAAACCTTCTACAGCAGGTTACCGTTGCACCTTAAAGGCGAAGTGCTCTGGCTGTATTTCGCCGTGTTCCACTCGGTAGAAACTTCTACATATACCCATCAATCAATAGAGCATCCCCGATAACCCCATGATCAGGTCGAACATGCCTGTGTTGCTTGACAATAAGAGAGAAAATGCTTCCTGAAATCTGATTGGTCTATGTTTTGTAACAGTTAAACAAGGAGTGCTGTAGCTGAGGTCGCTAGGATGTGAGAAAACAGTAATCCTTGAGGACCAATATGTAGGCTTCTGTAGTAGGCCTTGAGGACCCAACAGTACACCCCTATAGCAGGTCTTGAGGGCCCAAGGATAGCTGCATGCCCGTTCCCAGTTATCTAGTAACTGGGAACTACTCGGTTACCAGTTACCTGGGAACTCGTAACTTGCTATTCCTACTTACACTTGGTGCAATATTGTGCGAGACTCTCACCGCAAGATGCCTTTCTTCACACCAACACTTGGTGTGATATTGTCTGAGCCTTCGTATCCACACCTGATACGATGTGATATCTTTCGTATTTTTTTAGAATTCAAGCATTTTGAATACATGTAAGAGCTCGATACATTTTGATGATCATATGCAATACGACGCTTATGTCCATTATGCCCATCGTATCTATTATTTCCATGGATACTTTCGAGGGAAACTGAACATGTGTCCCAGAATTCGATCAGTGTCGGAAAAATCAAGGAGTTTCCCGGAAACATATAACGCATCATATGATCGTATGAAACCTTTACAATGCTCCAGAGATCAGACAAAAACATGTATAGATCTCAATGATTTAACTAATCAAGTCCGGATCCGAAAGATTCTAATTAATCGAGGTTTTGAATTCGGGTTCTGGTTCAAAAAACCTTGGACCCGACTGACGCTATTGTTGGGATGGACGTCGGGTGTGATGTGAGTAGAACATGGATTTGGCTGTGACCGTGACTGTGAGCGTAAGTATGAATGTATTAGTCTCAACTACTTACACCCATAGTCACAGTAACATTAATAAACTTACCTTCACACCGACAGCCACCTATTTGCATAGCCTAATTCGCAATAACAATCAACCGAACTCACACCCACAATATAGATAATGAACATGTTCGATATTTACGTCACAATCTAAATTACATTTTCTGCACAAATTTTGTGACTGATTCTAAACAATCAGCATGTTTTGTTCAATCCTAAAGGTCACTAATTTAGAGTGATGGTAATGCTACATGAAAGATAGGTCCTTATAAGGAAAAGCATGAGGATAAGTCGAAGTTTGTTCAAATGAGTCTCTTTACCTTCACAATCAAGTAGCATAACAGACCCTTTACCATAGGGATTAGGCAGCGGCTCTGACCACATCCAAATTCCTTGTGTAACACTATTACCACCACCTCCACTCTTAAAAAGCTCTGGTAATTGTGTAGGTTTTCTCGTCATGAGACAACAAGCAGACACCGATGCAAATTTGCTCTTGCCGACACCCATCTCACCGGTATAGACGATTATC
Source organism: Rotaria sp. Silwood2 (assembly GCA_905329745.1). NCBI lineage: Eukaryota > Metazoa > Rotifera > Eurotatoria > Philodinida > Philodinidae > Rotaria > Rotaria sp. Silwood2. The sequence goes on from CAJNSZ010002020.1 coordinate 7,790, forward strand.
GATATTGGTTCTTCAAATTTTGTCCGAATAGCTTCAAGAGCTACTTGAGAAAGATTTAGTTTCGCCATAAAATTTTCGTCTTTGCGTTCACTCTCAGAGCCACCATGAACAGTTATTAACGGTATACTTTTTCCAGGTACTGAAAAAGAAATTGCTCGTGTTCATGACAAAGAAGACGTATTGAGAGGAAACAAAAAGCTTCACTAGCAGCTACACGAGTCCATTTTCCAATATTTGCAAGAATAGTAAAATCATCAATTCGCTTCATATATGTTGTAGTGATACACTATGGCTCTAGTTATCAAAAAACTTCAAGTTCACTTGAGATGAACTACATGGATCGGGATGGGTTTGGATGAAAACAAACTTCGCAAACATACAGAAATCACTCATTGTATAGCTCCATACCCGCCATAGAGCCTGTGGGAACCAAAAAATTTTTTTTTGGAAAGCAAATAGAAATGAGTTTTACTACATCATTTCAATGTTAATAGATTATACAAACATATATCTTATGCACGCATATTTTCCATTGAGCTCATGCATTTAGAAACGAACAAGAATCCATCATGTTTGAATCTTTCTTAACAGTCATTCCACGTAAGCCACGACCTATGTTGCTCAATTGACTTTTTCAAATTTCGATTTTAAATACATATTTCAAAAGTCTACCAACTAGTGAGATTTGTCTCCCTAAACGCATTCCAATAACTCTAATCGTCATTTAAAAATTCGCCTTCTTATTTTCGGCCAAATGACGACGTTTATCCGCCCCCCATCTACTAAAAAGTCTGGCATTTTTGAATGCGATGATATACAATGATTAAGATTTCAGGATAGATACCAAATAAGTAATCCTACAAAATAAAATGACCCCGAGCTCTAGATGTTGCTTTATGAATGAGTCATAGATGTCGCTAGTAGCTAAATTTTGGCAATCGATATCTATTGCGTAACGAAACCAATAAATCTGAAACTTTGAAACCATATACTGGGTCAATGAAACCATCTAAAGATGAAAAGAACACATTTGGTAGTGGCACAAGGTCCAATATATGAATTTTCTACGATAATTCGCTGCATATCCGGCTAGCTTTTACATATTTTTGCCCTCTTTTTGAGGTCAAAATTATAAATGGACCTCATATTCGGAATCAGCATCAAAGCAGAGTCTGAACATGTACATTTCATAGAAAAAAATATTTAACAAAAACTAACGCATACTCCGCCACAAGTGCTTTTTATAAAATTTTCGCCTGCGGTCCCCCTCAGGTGACTTTTTTGAGAAAATTTTTTTCTATAAAATATACATAGTCAGATTCCGCTTTTGGTGCTGATTCCGAATATGAGGCCCATTTTTAATTTTTCACTCAAAAATGCGGCAAAAATATCTAAAAACTAGTCGAAAATACAATGAGTTTTCGTAGAAAATTCATATATTGGACTTTGTGCCACTACCCAAAGTTTTCTTGTTATCTTTAGATAGTTCCATCGACCCAATATATAGTTTCAAAGTTTCAGATTTATTGGTTTAGCTACGCAATAGATATCGATTGCCGAAATTTAGCTACTAGCTACATCTATGACATCCATAAAACAACATCTAGAGCTCGGAGTAATTTTATTTTGTAAGGTTACATATTTGGTATCTATCCTGAAATTTCCAAAATTGTGTATCATCTCAATCAAAAATGGTAGACTTCTTAGTAGACAGGAAGTGGGTCAGCATCTTGGTCTGAAGAAGAGCACCTAAAATTAGAAACTGAATTTCTCACTGACGATTGGAGCTATCGGAATGCGATCAGTGACAAAAAACTTACTAGTTGGTGAGGTTTTCGAATATGTATTTAAAATTGAAGTTTGACCAAATCGACTGAGCAACTCCTCTCGTAAAAGGTCGTAGCCTAAGTGAAATGGCTGTTAATTAAAAAGTTCAAGTTCATACTTTTCGTATCTCACAGGGCTCAAACTTGCATTCTGAACTTAAAAATGAAAGAAATTCAGACACGAAACGCTCTTATATGCTTCTAAATTTATGAGATCAGAGAAAAAGCATTCCTAGGCAAGATGCATGTTCGAACAACGCGTGAGCATTAAAATGATAAAGTAGCATGGATTTCTTTTTGCAGGCTGAAATCAAAATTTTTTGAAATTTGTGTACTTTAACTTCTAAGAATATCTACAAACACTCGGAGTGTCAGCATTAGGTTCTGCTTACAGGCAATCATGTCGACTTGATGCCAAGGGGGAAGCAGCTGACTTCAGTCGCTTGGAGTCAAGTGGAGTCATAGAGAGTCTCGTAAAATTCTTATCTACCTTCAGAACAGGTTCGCATCAGTACCAATTAAACGGGTATCAGTCCGACTGGGTATATATTTAAGTAGTTCATGTTCATTGAGTCATCAGTTGTTTAGGGGATATTCATAGTCGTCAAGTACTATATAATGACGATACTCTGAGATCTTCAATTCTATATAATAAATATACCTTTAGGCCCTCAAGCGCTATTTCATTGGCTGTAGCTAAGGTCTTAATTCCGAATGTGACGGACTGTGTGCTTATATATTTGTTCACAGGGTACTAGTTCGAATCTACTAGGTTGGAAATAATATTATTCCAAGGGGATATCGCTATAATTTCAAATAGAAGACATAATGATATATCAAATGAAAGATTGTCAAAAATAGGCTTTTTTGATACTAGATAGTAAGGGTTATGAAAGCTTTTTTATATCAAACTTAAGAAACTTTCCGAAATTTTACACTTTGGAGTGGAAAAGTAAGATGCCAGTAAATCAAAAATGCAATGAAATGTTTCTCGAATATTCTCACATGATTTGATAGAGCTCGTCAAACTCTACAATACTATAAACATTAAAAATATGTTTAAGAATTGTTGAGTAAAAATTCACTGAAAACTGTCTAAAGAATGTACTAAAAACCTACATGTTTTATTCTTTTCATACGGAAAAAAGTGGTATTTTTTACACCGAATTCAGCTGTTTCCCTTAGTATTCTTATGTAAGATGCTAGAAAATATACTCATTCGATGCAGCGTAAAAACTGTACTGAATGAGTATATTTTGATGCCCCTGAGGGAGTAAAAATAAGTAAAAAAGGAAATTTTATCAAAAAATGAAATGTTTTTCTTCTACATAAAAATAGTGAGATCGTGAGTTTTTTTAAACGTTTTTAAGATTTTCTAAATAGCTTTTTGAAGTTTTTGTCACAAAAAAAAATGACTTGGAAAAAAATTATTAAATGCAGGTTTGTAGAGCTCGACGAGCTCAATCAAGCCTTGTAAAAGTATTCGAGAGAAACATTTCATTCCATCTTTGAATTACTGGCATCTTACTTTTCCACTCCAAAAAAGTATAAAATTTCGAAAAGTTTCTTAAGTTCGATATTAAAAGGCTTTCATAACCTTTACTATCTAGTATCAAAAAAGCCTATTTTTGACGATCTTTTATTTGATATAAAACTCATTATGTCTTCTATTTGAAATTATAGAGGCATCCTCCCAGAATAATATTATTTTCAACCTAGTACAGTCTTAGAACCCAGTTGAACGCCTTGATCTACGGTACTTGTATATAAATCATTATTGAGAAGGCATTCAAATGTTTATTCGTGCAAAGAATGCCTCGAGGTTAATTGATTGACAAAATTGCGAATAACGCTGCCAAAACTTTTGCGAGCTCTAAAGATTATATAGACTAAGTGATAGGTGCTGAAAGTCAGGATTCATGATTAATTTTGAGAGTGGAGTGCGTAGCGATACAAAGGGCCCCGCCGGATAAAGACCTAAATCTACCATGTCACGAAACAAAAACAACGCAATGCTTTTCTCAACGTCTGTGTATTAGTCTGAACCCTTATAATGTATGAAGCTCACTGCCATATCCCCATCTTATGAACCGTATTTTACCTTTGTCCTAGCCCACCCCAACTTACCCTAGGAAAGTTATACTCTACGACCACCTACAGTCCAAGAAATTACGCTTTTTTTTATTGAACCTGTATCCAGGGTAAAACTATTTTTGGTTTCGTACAATAGTTCTGAAGCTTTTTGGTGCGATATACACATTACCAAGCTTTTTAAGATCAACCATAGCGTGCCGAACCTAAAATAGTCAACCCGAGGTACAAGTTCAACAAAAAAAAGCGTATTTTCTTGGAGTGCAGGTGGTGGTAGAGAATATCTTTCCTAGGGTAAGTTGGGATAGGCTAGGGCAAAGATGAAATAAGGTTCATAAGATGGGGATATGGCAATGAACTTCATACATTATAAGAGCTCTAACTAACTTACAGGCGTTGAGAAAAGCATTGCGTTGATTTTATTTCGTGAGATGTTAGATTTTGATTCTTATTCGGTGGGGTCGTTTGCAGGAACTCCGTCATTTTCACCGCACAACATCAGTGTTGTCTCTATTCCATATCTTGTGGAAAGTCGATGTTATGTGCGCCATGTTTCCTGGAGGGATCGCGAAGTTTAGGAGAATATTCGACACAACTACGATCGAGTTTGTGCGAGAAATACAGAGGAGGGAACTGCATTTTCTGTGACATAATTGGTCTAAATAACCTGGACGTTCGACAAGAATGTGATAGAGACCATATCTCCTTTGTTCGGATTAGAGAAAATTGACGTATTTTGTACTATAGTGTAGTAGTTGATTTCTCGGAAAGTATTATAAATATCTTTGGCAGAAAGTCTAAAGTTCGTTACGTGCAAGCCCTCCCAGCCTCTAAATCGGGAATCATGCTGAAACCCTATAGTAAGCGGCACACATAGATCCTCAAGGCATATATTACTGGACTGGGATCCCGCTTGCTATGTGCTATAAGGAGCTATGGCTATCCTTATCAGAGAAGCCGTAAAGATCTTTGCTTGTCCCTCTCGTATAGATCTGCGGAACCTATGTGTACCCCTACATAATTCCGCTTGATACTTTGTGGGTACCGCTATAGTATAGACTTTGAGGATCTATCTGTACTTCTGTATAATAACCCTTGGGGGCTTTTCAATACCTCGGTATAATAGACCTTGTGAACCTTAGAGTACACTATTATATAGGACCTGAGCACCTAAACGTACCTTCATAGTATGGGAGTTGAGCATCTAAAGGTACCCTCATAATAGGGGACTTGAGAACTTGATGATACTCTATTATATAGCACTTGCCGATCTAAAGGTGTCTTCATCATATAGGAATTGACAACCAAATGGTGTCTCCATTATATAGCACTTTATAGAGCCGAAGTGCTGTCCTGCGGATAAACACGCAAACATACAATCGATTTTGGGATTAAGATCTTGACTGTAGTCAAGGAAATAATACTCAAGACTTCATACAAGAGGAAAGTCATATAGAGTCATGCGGAGTCAGAGTGGAGTCAAGTGGAGTCATGGAGTCGTGGAGTCTGTTAGCGCTCATGATGAATCATATGAACGCTAAACGATGATTTAGATGCGCCTTCTAGTCTAATTGGCTTAGGACATCTGCCCGGATAGCAGAAGATATGGGTTCAGGGTTAATGGAAAATGTCGAAATGGAAAATGTCGAAAGAGGAAAATGTTCAAAGAGGAAAATGTCGAAAAGAAATTTTTTTAGAAGGAAGAAGTCGAAAAGGAGAATGTCGAAAATGTAAACGTTAAAATACGAAAGGAAAGAAAATTGTGAGAAACAAATATATCAAATAATTCATTAGATATCAGTAGAATATTCAATGTTTTTATTTGTATTTATCACCCGTCGACCAGCGCATTTTATTCTTCAGTGAATGAAGAATTTTTGTTAATAATAAATATATATATAATCTAAATGACCACAACAACAAGTTCTGTAAATAACTCATCTAACACTCAGCAGTTTGAAAATATTGTTCGCTACATTAAATAAAGGCAATCCATTGATAATATGTGATAATTACTTGTTCAGATGCAATAAAACAACAGCATCAGAAAATATTGGATGTGCACGGAACATGGTTGTGGTGTATACATACATACAAGTCTTACTAAAGAATTAATATGTGTTAGTGGTAATCATAATCATTCAGCAAACCCTGATTAACTTGAAGCAAAACTTTTAAGAGATAAAATGAAAGAACGAATATTAACTGAAACAACACCTATCACAAAAATATATGACGAGGAAATTGTGAAGACAAATCTTTCAAAAGGATCAGCCGCAATGTTACCAACTGTCGTTCAATATCGTGTGTATCACTAAGCACATAAGTAAAATTATTCACTTAAAATATTTTATTTTAATACTAACAATGGAGGTGTTTGTACTATCCATCGAAAAAGTGGCATATATTCGGGTCAAATGAAAGCTTTCATCGCCAAACTAACAAGGTTAAAATATTAGCTGCTAATGGCTTGCCTAGAGGGAGATATTTAACTTTTAAATTTAGGCATAACAATGAATGAGGAAAGGCTTTCTCTACTATTATAAGGACAAAACATAGTGTTGTTCGGGGTGATTAGGGGGTTTGTAGGGACCCTCTTTCATATGGCCCGAACAACACCATGTTCTGTCCTTATAATAGTAGAGTGAATTTTTGTTGTAGTTCACGGAAACAGCTTTTTCTATCAACCACAAGAAAAATTCACCCCGCTATTACAAGGACAAAACATAGCCTTGTTCGGACTACATGACAGAAGGACCCTACAAACCCTATAATCGCCCCGAACAACACTATGTTTTGTCCTTATAATAGTAGAGAAAGCCTTTCCTCATTCATTATTATACCTACATTTAGAAATTAAATATCTCCCTCTAGGCAAGTCATTAGCAGCTAATATTTTAACCTTGTTAGTTTGGCGATGAGAGCTTTCATTTGACCCGAATATATGCCACTTTTTCGATGCACAGTACAAACACCTCCATTGTAAGGATCCAATATGAGTGAAGCACGTAGAAAAAATATACCCGTGATACCATCAACCATTGTGTTTGATATACCAGAATTATATCAACAAACACTATCTTCTAAACCTTAAAAAATGTTAAAAAATCCGTTTTTTTGTATGGAAGAACAACACTCAATTTTTCAATAAAATAATGTTCTCTCATTAGGTTTACAAACAAAGACGCTTCAAAATATACTCATCAGATGCAGCGTGAAAAACTGCGTTTAATGAATACATTTTGAAATGTCTTTGTTAGTAAACCTAATGAAAAAACCTTATTTTATTGAAAAATTGAGTATTTTTCTTTCATAGAAAAAAACGGATTTTTGAAACATGTTTAGGATTTTCTAAGTAGTTTTTTTTATATCTTTTATCTTAAAAAAGTGGCATGAAAAAAATTTGATATATACAGTTTTGCAGAGCTTCACGAGTTCTATCGAGCTATGTAAAAATATCAAGAGAAAATATTTTATTCTGTATTTGAATTACTAGGAACTTTAATTTTCTATGCTAAAAATAGCATCAAATTTCTGGAAGTTTCTTAAGTTCGAGATTAAAAGTTTTTGACAACTCTTTCTATTTAATACCAATAAATCCCATTTTCGACGCGCTTTAATCTGATATAAAATTTGTTACGTTTGCCATTTGAAATAATAGTGTTACCTCCCTGGAAAAATATTTTTACACATCCTATACGTTAATAAAACATAGCATTTCTTATGCATAACAAGAATATAAATATAATCATCTCTATCTTTCTTTCAAGTTGTTTAAGCTTTCGACATTTTCCCTTTCGATGTTTTCCTCTCTTGATGTTTTTCGACATTTTCCACCAAGATCATGGGTTCGAGTCGCATGAAGGTCATCTTCTTCATCATTCTCTCACACAACATCAGATACACTGCTTGTCTTTTTCGATCTATACATATGAGAGCTAACAGAGTCAGCTATCCCCCCCCCCCCCCCTTGCTTGATACTAATCGAACAATTAAGCATGTCAGTATGTGTAAATGTAAATAGAGGCACGTGGAAACCGATATGCAAGTGAACTATATTAGTTGGAAATGAAATTTTAAGAAACAGAAGGTCAACATCTCTAGCGTTTAAAATCTTCAACTAGATACCTACACCGAGAGACACATCTTTAAACAGAATTGAATCGAGAACCTAAACGGATTACCTTTGTCCTAAGATTTCAATAATATTAATTGATGAAAGAAGTTTTTAAACGGAAACTTCAGGATGCGCGAAAGATTTCGCATGGAATTCAACTCACATACTTCGGAGTGCACACTGGTCTTATTGAACCGCGAACCATACACGAAAAACTATACGATACCAAGTGTGCACACATGCTAATTTTATACTAATTCAGTCAGAGTCATTGATTTGTTCTGCTAGCGAGTTAATTTTAAGACCCTCGTCTAACTGAGTAAAGATAATTGGCTGTGTCTTTGTAGACTCAGATGCAATCTTGCCTTAAAATTAGATGAACTTTTCAAAAAAAATTTCCTGTAACTCTTGATAGAGTCCTTAGCAGAATAAAAATATAATCCTTATAGGACTCTGCATTTATAAGTTAGAATAAATCTGGACACGAATCTGAGAAAATTCTAAGCAGGGCCATCTCTATGGGTGAGAATTGTGAACATAAGAATCGTCAAGAATAGAGGAAATATTCTAGAAGCACACGGTCTTAAGCGATCCTGGTCAGGATTTCTCAACGAATAGGAAGTACTGTATTAAAGAAGTCTGCAGACTTATAGAATCCTACGGGTCAAAGAAATCCAGAAACTCAAGAGACTCAATAGTTCTATGTACTTAAGAAGCTCATGCAACCTTTGGAACCGAAGCAACTCTGAGAAATCTAGGTACCAAAGTATCAAAGAAACTGAGAAAAGCTCTGAATGCCGAATATGGGTAACGAGATGGATATGTGTGAGTGAATATAGAGCTTTATGCGAATGAGCACTGGCGATTACCACCAGAATCAGTTAAAAGCGGGCAACTGTGGCAACTGGATACGATAACCCGTTTTCTGCTTCAGAGTTTTTACCATTTGTTGCAGCTTTTTCGGTCAGTGACAATGATTCTCTTTACGGTCCCCACTTGAAAACCACAACTTCTGGCGGCGTTGCCATTGCTCTGAGTGGCCGATGAAAATATCATCAAAGGAACCTAGACACAACAATACACACTTCGACAGTCACAGCCGAACTTAGATTTCGCTCTGTTACACTAACATATACGGTTATCAGTAAAATATGTTCTCATTCCCTTCGATCGTGATTTCGTCGGAAGATAGTGATGATCTACAGAGTATAAAAGAGTTTAGATGCTATTGTTCAAAGGTTGATGAACACTTACACTCATATCCGCGAAAACTTGCACACAAAAAATAGGCATTTTTCTTCATATGTTTCTACTGGTCAGATGCTTTCCGTGTGCAAAAGAATATAGAGCAAGATGAAAAGCAAAGAAAGAAAAGAATGATAAAAGAAACATGATCCATTGCATTGCATATGGTCTGTATAACGTTCATTTCGTTAATAATAATCAAAAAAAGGTAGATTCAGGGTAAGAGAATGACGTACTCATTGAAAAAAAACGAGAGATATGATTCTAATTTGAGTACATAATAATATATCGGAATCTTTCAATAATCTTGTTTATTGTCCGATTTCCATTTCTTCTAAGATCTAGGTGAGAGGAGACTCATAAAAGTGACACTTGATTCTTTCGTCCAAGTTTTATTGAAGAAAATTGGTCGGGGTGAAGTCTCGTGAATGGAGAATTTCATTCTCTATAGATCGATAATATCTTCGAATAAAACGGTAATCAGAGTCAGTGACAGTGGATGAGATGACATTTTACAAATACTCCAATATTAAGAACGCAACTGCCAACGGCTCGAAAGCAGCAATATTGAACCTTAGAGCTGTGATTCATAGATCGCTCATAGTGGATCCAAGCTTGAAATCTAACTATGATCCAACTTGTCATAATGAAATCTGGTTCGATTTGACCACTAATTGAGATGCTTTTCATAAAAATACGAGGATATCTCATACCTATAAAGTCTCTCTATCTTCCAGGATAAATGGAAAATTTGTTTTCGATGAACCTATCTGGAGAAGATCTGCAGTAGTATATATCTAAAAAATTTCATAGCTAAGAACACTATTGTATAATAGTAGTGAAGCTAATAACACATGAGCACTATGGTGACTAGCTATTTCTTTTAAATTGAAGGTGCCTCAGTAATATATCAGATGTCTCAGCCCGGAAACGATATTCGAAGCTATCTTCTTTTATGTTTACACTTGCCACTCAAGATACAACATCAGTGAACTTTAATTGAAAACCGTGGAAAAAAACAGAACTGGTCACATATTGAACTGCCTTCTTGATGAGATGACTTATGGGCGCGTCCTTTAATCAACAGCTTTTATCGATTTGTCGTACCCATCAGATAGCTTATCCATTTCAAGCTATGTATATCTTATTTTTCAAAATTATACACGTATTACTTACCGACAGTTTTCATCGAAGACGGCCGTGCAGAGGACATCCTATTAGTGCGAAGCTGTTTGTTATGTAATTGTGATACGAGTGTAAACAAAAGTGAACAAGTTCTGACAAATATTCCAATATATAACTGATCACTTGTCAGACGCTTGACGATATTGTTAGTATTTAGCGTTATCTGAAATATTGATAATTAAAAACAGGTTTTGGAAACAATTTCTGAAAAGAAACGCAAACAAATGAAGTTTTACTCTTTACGTGCCACCTTTTTATTGTTCTCTTCCGAGTGATTCTTCCAACTTTTAAATTTTCCTCTCGTTGCTTGACGATTTTTAAACAAATGCACTTGTAAGAAGGTCGCCTCTTAACACAGAAATAATAAAACGATATGATTTCTTTTCCTACGAAGTGAGTTTGAATGAGGCGTACATTAAGCAATAGTGTGGTTGTGATTGGGTGTCGGTTGGGCGCAGGTCTGGGTAGGGTATGGGTATGGGTTTGGGTGTGGATAGGTGTGGGTGTAGATGTGGATGTGGGTGTGGGTGGGTGTGGGTGTGGGTGTGGGTGTGGGTGTGGGTGTGGGGGTGGATGTGAGTGTGGGTGTGGGTGTGGGT
>CAJNSZ010002021.1:1470-18844 GCA_905329745.1 Rotaria sp. Silwood2
CAGGTAACCAGTATATCCGTAGCCAGCAGTAGCAAGAACTTTGCCTGATTTGAGCATGGTTGTAGTATGAGAAGAACGTTCTGCTGTCATGCTAGTAATATTGTTCCATTTGCCCGTTGATGGATCATATATTTCACAACTATCTAAAATGTCGGCATCTCCTACGCCACCAGTGACAAGAATTTGCCTGAAGTGAGTAGAATTGAAGTATGAAATTGACGTGCTGTTGCCATGCTTGCAATAGTGTCCCATTGGTTTGTTGATGGATCATATATTTCAGAACTAGCCGAATACATGGCTGATTGGACGCCACTAGTGACAAGAACTTTGCCCGACTTGAGCAGAGTTGCAGTAGGATTATAAACGCGCTTTTGGTCCCATGCTAGTAAGAGAGCTCCACTGGCTCGTTGATGGATCATATATTTCACAACTATTTATAATACCGTTTATGTTAAAGGTGGTACCACCAGTGGCAAGAACTTGTCCCGAATTGAGTAGGGTTGCAGCATGAAAACCGCGTGGTGTTGCCATGCTTGCAGTAGTGGTCCATTGGTCCACTGATGGATCATATATTTCAGTAATAGCTATAGTATTGGCTGATTTTTGACTACCCATGGCTTTGTGTGAATTGAATAGAGTTGCAGCATGAACATGCACTCCTAATCCAACTTCATTGGAAATGCTAAAATGGAACGAAAACGGTATTAAGTTAGTTCTTAATTTCCAAATATGATGAAGTTTGGTTCTTTCAACTGGTCCTGACTGTTACAGTGTCTCTTTCTTTCTAGATGCACATGCACAATCTTCTCTCTATGTCCAATTGTTATTCGAGCGTCAATGCCTTATGTTTCCTGTACTATGACGATATCTCTTCTTCTTTGTTAAACAGTACAAATTTAATTGCTTATATATGTAGCGTTTACGGACACTTGTTATTTTTTCCTTGATTTAAATAATTTTCTAACAAAGAGAATTGCAGTAAAAACGCTTACTCTACGGAAATCAACTATTACATGTTAATTGGTAAAACAGTCATCAAAAGATAAATGTTAGACACTTTCTGCACAAGTATCAGGAACATTGAAAATAACGACCGCACCTGGTTCACTACGTCCTCCGTTTCATTCACTGGCAGTTCTCAACAAAAGAATAGACCATTTATCTTAGCTAGTCGGAAATAACTACAAATACATGTGTTTCTATCTGGTAGAATCAAAATAAAGACAGATTTTGTACAATTTCAAACGTTATTCGAAAACACTTGTGTGTATTTTCCACTAGTACACCGTCTGAGAGCGTAATTCCATTGAGTGGATTCATGACAAGTAATCGACGTACACGTTTATCAGTCGAATCAACTGACGACATAAATTTCTTAAACAGAGATTCTCAACTTAACAAAGTGAAAATCGAATTGTTGATTCAATTAATTTCGCTCTGGTACTGTGATAATTTCTTGTTGATTAAACTTCTTTTTTGTCGTATGAGTAAATAACTATAGAATGATTAAACTACTATTGACTATGCATGTAGAAAGAAACGAAAAAATATATACGATAGAGAAACGAAAAGAAGAAACATGTCGAGTAGGTACTTACATCCAAATAAACAAGGAAAGTACAACAAGATAATTCATTGACATCATTCGAAAGTAAAACTTTGTTCTTTTTTATAATAAACACTGTGAGAAATATTCACTATCATAGGAGAATCAAAATGAGATAGAGTTAAGAAGAAAAGAAAATATATTTAAGACCTTTTAAGAATGACGCATGCAAAAACAATATGTCATGTTTCAATTTTCTCATATTCATGATATGCATTTTTTATAATAAAAGAAATGTTATTGTTTGCGAAATACAAAACGAATAATCGATCAAATCATTGATTTCAAGGACAATAAAATAAAAGTGTACCTTAGCAGATGCGTAGAAGCTTCCTGTATTGTTTTAATTTATACTTGTTGATATATGTTCGTCTAGATACTTGACAAAATTTGCTTTACAAAACTTGAAATGTTCATTGTTCTTGAAAGCAAACGTAGATTACAATAACAATAAAGCACGGTCACTAGCAGATGGCATTTTTTTTTTACAACGATGACTTCGCTGCTTTATAGGTTTATTTTTTCGATGAAATAAAATAAAATTCATCCGTGATGAAGCATTTTAATGAGTAATTATTCAACAAAGAGTATTTCAATGACAAAATTGAGAAAACAGTCAGAAATATGACATTAGTCACACTTGTGCTGACTTTTGTCGACAATATGAATGAAAATAAGATATAGCATAACAAGTTCCAATACAATTTCTACAAAAAACACGTTTTAAATACAATCTTTATCTAAAATACAAAGGTGTGGGTGTGAAAGCTCGCTCATGTACTTCCACACCCAAAGTAATTAATTTATTCTAATCGTTTGTGTGTTTGCCAGCTAGGCAGAGTCAGAAAACCGATGCGAATAATTTCTCTAAATGAATTCTATCCGAAATCATATGGTCAAATGTTCATAAGGCTTCAATGATCCCTCATTTCAAGGATATTTCTCTACTATTTTTTCATATCGTCATAAACAACAGTCATAAGATTGTATATTCATGAAAAAAATCTTCAATGTTTTGTGTTCAATATTGCAATTGATTTTTAAGACTCTTTTTGTAAATTACTAATGCAAGACCATTGATACTCGGTCATTCTATAGATAATAGATGATCTTCTGACTTTAGTAATTCTTTTCATTTGAACATATGAGGCAGCTTGTACTCATGTCCCAAATATTGAGAAGGCGTCTCATTAACAGAAAGTTTTAAGTTAATATCAAGATTTATCTCTACGAAATAACAAACCATGATTATCATCTTATCTAAAATTTTGTTTAATTTTTATAACATGTGAACTATTCTGATCTTCTCAATCATTGACGATATATTTATAGAGAAACCTTTTGAAAGCTATGATAATAATGTTTATTTCGAAATAAAGAAAACAAAAATGAAAAATCCTATTATCTTTGATTAATGTAATGATACAATTATGTCTCTACTTACATTTTTTTCTTTCTATAAAATAAAAATTAATATATAAGTTGTCTCATAATATTATTGAAAATAAATTTATCGAGAGATATATGATCGGATTGTAATGAGGAAAAATCTTATTTAAATTGATTCAAAGAAAAAACAATAAGATAATCATTTTCAGTCTTAACAATGAATCATTTGGATTTTCTCATCATTTTTTTCTTCTCTCTAATGAAAAAAAGAAATAAATTGATGGATCAATTCTATTCGAAATAAATTTATATAATTATAAATTGAATAACGATTTAATTGATCAATCTTATTAAATGTTCTATTCGATTTCTATGATTAAAAATATAACATAAAATAGACGAGTTTTTTTTCTAAATCTATTTTAGTATTCACTTAACTAGTTATTTTCAAAAGTTATTTCAAAAACAAAATGAGAAAAAATAAGTAGAATTTATACATTTGATTGTTGGAAAAAAAACATTAAGCTTTGAAAATTAGCACAAAAGAAATATTTGGATTGTTTAGTGATACTTTTATTTGTTTATTATCGAATAAAAATATAAAGAAATTCGAGTATTTAAGACAAAAGCAACCCTTTCATCTCTCTAATATGAGTAACCTATTATTTTTTTAATAATCATTTTCTAAGAACAAACAAATATATCGATCTTATTTCATAGGTAAAGATAAATTCACAAAAATAAACTATGAGCATTGATAATTTGAATCTTATACATAAAAAAAAGAAGTAGACTAACCTTATTGATGAAGAAGTTAATAGAAATGACTGTTTTGTATTTCGAATGTAAGTTAACATCAATAAAAGCAGTTTCATAGTATTTTAGGATTTTAAGTAAAATATTTATAGAATTGTGAAAAAGGTGAAAATAAATCTGTTTAATTATGAAACGTCAAAGAATTCGAATGTATCATATATAATGAAAAATAAACTTTTTTTGTAGTGAGAATGTAGAAGAAAGAGAGTGTGTTTCACTCATCTTCTTTTTCTATCAATGGTGAATCTTGAATATTATTTTCAAGCAAGTTTTTTTTTCTTTTAATTATTTTACGAAAACACGCAAGGATTTTTGTTCACCAGTTGTTGCAAAGTCATTAACGAAATAGTGTGTGAAAATTAGTTTTTTTCTACTATTAAAAATAGTCCTAAATGATAATGGAATTTAAATAGTGTCAAATCATAATATTCATTGAAAAATAAAAAGTTCAAAGAAGTGATCTAGACACATAAACTCAAAAATCAAAGTTCATTCTACTCATACATTTTTTTTGTCAATAAAATCTCAGTTCATCTCTTATCAAAAGAATTAATCATGACTATTTAGTTGAGCTTCTCAGTATGTGTTACCAGCACTTTTTCAACTAGTATCTAGACGACCAAATTAAATCAGCTCGATATGTAAATTCTGAAATATTTCTCTTTTATGCCTTTGCCAAGTAACGTTGTCATTAAACATTTCCAATGAAATCAACTTTTGATTGCTGGAAATGTGATCATCAATATTAACTTTTTTCTTCATCTGTGCTTTTCCGCTACTGTTTTACTGCTACTTGTTTTCTTCTATTGTTACCTAACCAATTTGTTTTAACTTCGTTTATGAAAGACTGTAACATCGATTATATGACAACTTCTCCAGAAAATATTTTCTTTTCCAATAGACCATCGCCATTAAACTGTGACGAAAAATGTACGTTTTACCAAAACATATTTCCGCCAAAGACAATAGCAAAGTATCGACATATCAGATATACTATTAACTTTTTTTATCAACAGGCTCGATACTTTCGAATTCCTTGATGTTTTTTGCATCTTATTAATTTATGTACAAGGGGGAAAACGTGGATTTTGGATTTTACAGATTCTAAAATCCAAAAAAGATTTATTGAGATTATTTGGGATTTTTTTAGATTTTTTCGGATTTAAAATCCCAAAAAATTCGCTTTTTCCTTCTTGCATTTTCCCTTTTCCTTTTCTATAGGAAGATCGACATGTAACCGGTTTCGTATGAAACTTTTCTACCAGAGTCAAATAAAATCCCACTTATTATATACCATTCGATAGAGAATTTCACCAGCTACAAAATGGTATATAATATATAACGAAACAAGAAGGCAAAGTAACCTATATGGCAAACATAATTAAGCAGGAAATGGTTGCAATATTGTCAACGACGTCATTGAGCCAGAATTAGAGCTCTATCTTCCGATCACAGATATGTTACTTCAAGGTTTTCTGGAACGGAGAACTCGAATCTGTATTCCATTTGCCTCGAAATCCCATTGGTTGAGCAATAACCAATAAAAATCAAGTTACGGGAAAAATGTTTTTCTTAGGGTAACTCAAGGCGAAGAGTTCAAATCTGAGCTGTATTCGCCTTTATCCTATCAGATGAGCACAGCCAATAGAAATCCTGCTTATAGAAAAGATTTCCCATTATAATTTTGACGCCCAGACATTCTAGGATGACTCATCTGCCTCATACACTTTTTGAGGTACACATAACTTTCGGATTAAATCTGAAGTTTCCGCATTTATTTCTATATGATTTCTACTAATTTTGAATGATACTCTATAAATGGACTGGTAGCAGATTACAACCATAGCATGATTGTTTAAAAGAAAAACATGAAATATATTTTACTATCTATATTTCTCCATTGAATTTTATTTGCGAATTGCTTCGTTTTTTATTCTAAGATATTTTGAGAAATTTTTTCAAAGAATATAACATATTGAACTACTTACACATCTTTTTGACTGTCAAAAATATCTCACAATGCTACGAATTATTCATAAATATGATTTGACAAAAAATAGATGCTAAAGTGAAATAATCCTTATTCATTTAAAATTTCATCCAGTTAATAATCGCTTTAGATATTCTTTTAGCAAATTTCGAACACAAGCATTAATGTCTTTGGACGTGATAATGCAAAACATGCCAAAAAAGATTAATTTTTTCGAACGAATAAAATTTCTTTTGACATATTTCATCACACTCCCAAAAAAAAATGATTACTTTATTTATCATATTTTATTTTTCATATTATTTTTTTAAATTTATTCTAAAAATTAGAAATCGATGAAAATTAATTGTTCTATTAATTATAGTATAGTTTATTTTTGAATCAACTAACTTATTTCATTCTCATATAAGAACATAAAGAAAAATGTCAAAAAAAAAGACTTTCATTTTCAACTAAATATCTGTTTTCATAGCTTATATTTAATATAATACTTGGTTAAAATACACGGAAATTAGTAGACTTTTATAATACCTTTATTTCAACAAGCTAACATCGAATATGCAATCCTGCATACACAAAAAAAAATGATTATTATTGATTAAAAATGAAACACTTTTATGAAGTGAGATGTCGATTCATATTGTATACTTTAAAACATAGTGATATGATGAAATTGCCTTACTTCTGATTGGTAATTTAATGACCGATAAATTCATCTACGAGCAAATTTGACTGTCATGATAGATCACAATATTCATCATTGACTATGTAACATTGCCATTGCTGACGGCATCGGACAAAGTAGAAAATAAATATATACATGTATAGATAGAGAGATAAATATCGTTGGAGTGTTTTATCATATACAGTCAAATATGAATTCAACTGTTAACATTCTTGACCTATGTGACGAGATGTTGCTTACCATTTTGAACAAACTCGATAATGTTGATGTATTATATTCACTGATAGGAGTCAATCAAAAATTTGATAGATTGGCTCGAAGTATTGACTTCACCCAATCTCTTGATCTTACAACGATATCATCATATGGAGATGATAACTCAAAAATTAAATCCATGTTCAATCGATTCTGTTTTTATATATTACCTCAAATTCAACACAATATCCAATGTCTTACTCTTGATCCTTGGTCAATGACTAGTGTTCTTTCTATTGGAAATTATCCTAAACTTCATAAACTTACTCTTATTAATCTCAAAGTTGAAATGGCTAATAGTATTTTCTGTAGTACGTTATTTTTGATCTCATCATTTACAACTAAATATAATTAAATATATCAATTTGTATGTTTAGCCAATTCATCATTTGTTTCCATATTTCAACATCAGATTTCAAATCTTGTTATAATGATTAATGGTACTAGTGGATATCAATATAGATGGTGTCTATGCTCATGTATTTTTGCCCAAATTTATATGAAGTTTACAAATCTAACTCATTTCCAGTTTGATTTAATAAACAATTGTATATATGCACTAGAACTTGCTGGTTTACCGTCTGTATGTTATTCATCAAGTATTGTTCATTTAAATCTTAAGGTGAAGACGTTTAATGATTGTCTTTGGTTACTCAATGGCCATCTTAGTCAATTACATACATTAGTTGTTCATGTTGAACACATTCATAATACATCAGAGATTATCAACAATAAGGTAATATATTTTAAATCATAGCGAAAGACTCCTTTTATGTCGATTTTTGATAAAACTAAGCAATTAAATATCGAGAAATGAACTTAATTTCAAAATACGGTGAGTCAATATACTTGATAAAATTTTCATTTGATAATTGATGGATAAAAGAAAAGGTTCAAAATAGAATGAAGATAACTGTCTTGTTGTTAGATCTAATTTTCAATAAATAGTACTTATTATTTATATTAATTTTTATAGAAAACTGTGTCGAATCTGAAATGTTTTTCGTTGACATCATTTTCTATAACATTGGAATATGATAATCAAATTATTCCACTCTTTCATCACATGTCACAATTAGAAAAATTAACATTATCTCTTTATGTTCATGGTCGAACTTCATTTATTGATGGTACTCATCTGAATAATTATATCATTAGTAAAATGCCCTATCTACATAGATTTAATTTTGATATTGTCACCGAAATTGTCATAATCAAAAATGAATATTTGCCAACATCTGATGATGTTCGACGTCCACTTATCGAAAAAGGATATAATGTTGATTGCTATGTTGACTATCTTGGAACTGAAAGAGGTCGATGTCATATTTACTCGGTTTCCTCTACTATGGAACGTATGCATGTAATTACTAACAAATTTCCTGACGGTATATTTATGAATGTTCGTATGGTATATGTGAGTGATTCGGTGCATTCAATTGAATATGATTTCTTCGTTCGAATTTCACAAGCATTTCCATTACTTGAAGATTTAACTGTGTTAAGTACTGTTAACCAACAGAAATCGACAAATGAACTAGATGAACATGAACAAACGTTTTCAATTATTGAATATTCTCATCTGATGACACTCGATCTAATTTCGTCTCATATCGACTATGCGAAACAATTTCTTCTTAAGACAAGTTTACCACGTCTTAGTACACTAGGTATTGACTATGAACACTTCGTAAACGTAACAGAAAATTTTACAAGTAATACAGCTCGTGCTAACTGTGCAAATTTAAAAAACATTATTTTCCGTAACAAGCCAAGAATCCTTCGAGAAAAATTTTTTAATTATTTTCCTCTTGTTTTAAATATACATCGATTCGAGAACTGTTGATATTGTATCCAGTGTTATTTTCTGTTTATTTTCTCTTGTAAATAAATTAGATGATAATTGTATACATGTACAGATAGACTATACTGCACTGTAGTATGCAGTATAAATGTAATCAATAATAATGAAGTTAATAAAAGGAAACAAATAATCAATACAAAGAACAATCTTTTTATGTTTACAAAAAGTTTACATGATCTTTGTCTATATCTCGATTATAAATTTAACATTGATGATGCCTATTTAATAGAGGGTGCTCCAGAGGGTCAACCAACTTTATACCCTAGTGGAAGTACTCATCTAGAGAGTACTCAAAAAGTACTGACGCTGGAAAATGCCGCAAGTACTCATGAGTACTCGTTAGTCGTACTCACGATGAGTTTCGAGTATATGAGTACTACACATCCTTACTTTCATGGCAGTGTATTCTAGTTGAGTACTACGATCGTTCATTCCTTATACTTAGTAGCAACTAGACCATTTAAAGTCCGGGTTTGTTGCCCTTTGAGGGACTTCGTAGACTCTAGATATGTCGGGTGTGGGTGTGGGTCTTTGTTTGGGTGTGAGTATAGGAGTGGGTGGGTGTCCATGTTACCTGTCTCTCCCTACACCCACACCCTATCATTCTTTTTTTTTCTTTTTAATTGAAGAATATTTATTGAAATTTTTAATAATTGGTTGTGCATCAACAGGAAAAGCATGTATTTTACATCAATTTATTAAAAATAAATGTTCGATTAAAACAGTGAACTTATTAAATCTTAATCAATTTATATTATTTTAGTTAAAACAAATGTAACACATACAATTGGAGCTGAATTTGGTTCAAAAATAATAAATATAAATAAAAAAAATATGAAATTACAAATCTGGGATGTATGTTCATTTTCTAATAAATAAATTTAATATTATTTTGTTTTTTCCTTTTTAAAAAGACTGCTGGACAAGAAAGATTTCGATCAGTAACAGATAGTTATTATCGTGGTGCATCTGCTGCTTTATTAGTTTATGATATAACAAAGTATTGTGTCATTGAATATTTATTCAAATGTTGAATTCTTATTTGAAAATATTTATTTAAATCGAGAAAGTTTTAATACTGCTGCTAATTGGTTATCTGATGCTCGTCAATTAGCAAGTTGAAATATAGTTATTATTTTATGTGGAAATAAAAAAGATTTAGAAGATCAACGACAAGTTACTTTTATGGAAGCTAAGCAATTTGCACAAGATCATAGTCAATTATTTTATTTTTTTAGTTAATTTAATTTAATGTTTTGTTTTTTCTTATTTAATATTTAATATATCTTGAAACATCTGCAATGACAGGTGAAAATTTTCATGAATCTTTTATTCAATGTGCTCAAATCATATTAAACAAAATTGAATCAGGTATTTTTATTTTTAATTTTATAAAGAAAAAAACACGATAAATAAAATTTGTTTAATAAAATAGGTAGTATTGATCTATATAAGATAAATTCAGGCATTGAATGTGTTCGATCAACTGCTAATAATCGATCTGAAAATTCTCTTTCTTATCATCAATCGAGAAATAAATCAATAAAAGGCTGTTCTTTTTGTCAAACATAATTTTATTATTTTATTTTCAAATAAGATTTTTATTAACTGATAAATAAAAAACAAAAACCGTCTTTTTATATCGATTTATCATAAAAACACATTATTTATCTAATGTGCTGTTATTTCATTGTAAATGCTTTTCATTTTCTAACCATTGGTGATATTTTATTTCGATTGAAATCACTACTAAAACTTTATGCTCATAAGATTTTATCACAATTAAAGCGAACTTTATTTACAATTATATTTTTCTTGATAGAAATCAAAATCTTCTATAACTAAACCAATTAATATCAGTTTTCAATTGCTATAACATTGATCTTTTTTATTTCAATAATCTAATATTTGACTAACGATTCTAATATTTTCGTAAAAAAATACAGAAATCGTCTTCCAGTCTTAAAAACTACATGCATATTTCATCATTCCAGAATTGTATATTTCCAATCGCATATTATTTACTTCTTAGAATGTTATATTTTTTCTGAATGCATAGACGAATGACCAATCGATTTTTATGCCCAAAGTAAATTATTCACATATGTTTATTCTTCTTTGTTTCAAAAAAGAAAATACAAGTGAAAATATTTACAAATACTACAAAAAACAAGACCTTCATCGTCATAAGTATCAAACATAATTATTAGCTTTTTCTTCAAGTTGTTGGTTATACATGATTAATTTTGCACGATTTGCTTGACGATGTCGACAGTAACAACAACATCTGACGATGATAATGATGATGCCAAATAAGAAAATAAGAGACAAGATGATCATAAGAGGAGAATCATTTGTACAATTGCCATACGAACCTGGTGGTACAATTGATCCATTAATAATGATTGAGTTGTTGTACCCTCGATTGACTGTCTGTGAATACCTTATACAATGTCCACCGATCTGAATACTCCACATGGTTAAACTTATTAATATGAAAATGTACATGTGAAATAAGAGTATGTCAATGTTTCATCTACTATATAATCAGATTATTTTTCTCCTATTTATAAGCAATTCTTCTTTAGAAGAAAAAAAAACAGAATAAGCATGCTCTTTCATTCATTAGAGGAGTGACATTATTTATTCGACGTGTTTAATCATACATGTAAAATGTATTGTTGTAAGCGATTCGATTGTTCGTTGTATTTTTGTTCTGATTGGCTTTTATCTTAAAAATTGTTTGACAGATTTTATATTATTCCTTATACATCAGACAAGATAAATGCTATTTTATTCATTGAATTAAAATCAAATACCCTAGGAAGTGAATATTACTTTAACTGTATAGTCTGATTGGTCTTGGTGGAAAACGTCGAAATGGTTGGTATATACCTTGGGTAATGTCAAATAATCTCAAAAAAACTTGAATAAAAATATCTCGGAAACTATATATGTTGCATGTAGTAAGTAGCTTCAATCCGTATTCAAATAGCTATTTAGAATACAACTAACACATGTTTTCGTTTTCTATTTCGATAGAACTGTTCTTGAATTAAAATTATACCATATGAGTCTCTGGAAAAAAGTAAATTCACATTCATATCAACATTTATCATGCAAAAATAGAGAATAGTTAATAAAAATAAACTTAATTGGATAGCTATGAGAAAATCTGATAATAGTCATCTATCAGAGTACGATTATTCGTAAAATGGTATCGCGTTTTTATTTCATCTATGCAGAGATGACTGTTACATGATTATCAATATCAGAGAACTTTTTTGTAAGTTGATGAAAACAATTGATAATTCCCTATATAACTAATTACTAATTTTCAAAGTAAATTCATATTTGAGAAAATTCGACATATTCATCTTTGTTCTTTGATAGAAAAACAAAGAAAGAACCTTTAAAAACCTTTTCATTGAAAGTTGAATTTCGAAAAATCTTTTTAAGGGAAAAAGAATATTTTTCAAAAAGTTGATTTACTTTCCACGCAATCGATGAAAGAATAAACAATCTTGCAATTTAGATCTTTACTTAAATTTCGTTGCGATAATTGAAAATATTAGTTTTATGCTAATCGATATTAGAAGTAGGAAGATGTCTTTGCGATGTAAATTAGCTTCAAATTTTTCAAAGATAAGAACAGATTGAACTTCCATGTCAATTTTTCATCATAAAATAAATCATGACAGCTAATGTTTTTTGTTATTTCTAATGTCTATCAATGATTTAAACAATAATGCTTCGATCAACAGTGAACATCATATATGTAATTTACAATGAAATAATTATGTTTAAAAGAAATTTCTATTATTGTAACAAAAGAATATGATCGATCGTATTTGAGTTTTTATCCGCTTCGCTTAAAATACGAACTAGGTAACAATTATAAATATATAATAGAAAACTGTGTTTATTACGAAACGACGTACTGTATTGAGAAAAACTTTTATATTCGAAATGGGAAATTAAACAAAAAGAAAATTTCGAGAAACATTCAATTGAGTTTCGCACTTTATTCGATGCTTTTCAACAGACATGTGCTAAATAGAATCGATGAAATAACATATATTTCCAAGTTAATCATGCCATTTAAAAGCGACGAACACAATCTCAAAACATACTGAATTCTAAAAATTTCTATAACATACTCTAATTATATGTCAATATATAATATAAATTCAACAATTTAAAAAAGAAGCTAAAGATCTATGTATCGGTATGATAGAACTAAATTGGATTTATTTTTGTGCAACTATCTGTTGTACAGTTTTTTTCTTAGTTTTTATTTAAAAAAGATTTTCAACTACAGTAAAAAAATGAAGCTTGTCTTCTGTGTCTCAATGAAAGTCAAAGAGAAAAATATTTTGCTACTTTTAAGATCTTATTTTTCTTTCGAAAAATAAAATAAAAATAGAGTCATATCGCCTTAGAAAAAAAGAGAATTTCATTCATTCTACTTATACTCAATTCGAATAACACGAGCAGATAACATCTCCTTCAGTAAATAAATCACAACTTTTTCTATGATATTCGTATATATAAATAATCAATAGAAGAAAATTGGAACGACAGACAATTAAAATCATTTTTCATCTTCTTTGTTTGCTAAATGAGCAACACTTGATGAATTAAAATCTGTTTCATCAACTCATTTAATGAAGACATACTAATACAAACGATAAAAAAGAACAAAAACAAGGAATATTTATTTGTCTTGAATAATGTTTTACTTACGTTCCACTTTCTTTTCTGTCTGACCTCGATCATTCCTATGGCTGTTTTTGGTTCGAAAACATGTTATTTAGTTTCGATCTCTCTTACCTGTTATCGAACAACTTGAAACTCATCATATAATATTGTTTACGATGTTTGAAAAAAAGAATCTTATTTTTTTTGTATCAAAATTTAAATACTTACGTATTCGGAAGACATTTCATCATTCTCATCAAAAAATCTTCTTAATAGATTATTAAAATGGAATTGAGATGAACTCGATGATGGTATTGATGATTTATTTAGTTTATAGGAAAATAAAATTTATAATTAATAAGCAGTAGTCAAGAAGGGTGTGGGAGTGGAAGTGGGTCCGAAAGTTGGCTGTCTTTACAACCACACCGACACTCAAGAAAATTAATGAGACTCATAAAATAAGGATATATAAATCAAAGTATGTTCTAAGTGAATCAATGTGATTTTCATGTGCTATGTTTGAAAATCTGAATAGCCTATAGTTACAAAGGAAAGAGAGTGAGTTCTGATGCATCTCAAGATCTATCGGAATCCATGTGGGTCGATTAGAATCCTTGGAAACTAAGTAAAAAGACAGAATCGGTCGTGGAATTGCTGATAAGGAAGAGAATGGAAACTCTGGAGATTGAAACTCAGATGAATGGCAATGAATTTGAATATATGTTGATGGATTCTGCGGCTTATACAATCTAATAAGATCCATCAATATTTAGGTTTTCCGTATTTATTTCATATTATTATGAAACTTGGTGGTTTCTGTTGAATTCTTGTGGATCTCAATAGATTCTAATGGATAATGATGAATTTCTCTTATAGCGAATACCTGATGTTTTTGAGTCAGTTGTCTGGCATATCTGACAAGGATCCTGCAAGGTTCATTGTTTTTTCTGAGAAAACAAGAAAATCTGAAAAAATGCGTATCTTGACGGAATTTTAAGATGTTGAGATGATTTGAATCGGAATTCAATCAAGATCATGAACACTTTATTAGTATCTTGCAACCAGAAATCATCCAAGAGGCTGCAAAATCCAGAAAACACCATGTAGTCACAGAATTTTATAATTTGAACAAGATTTAAAACAGAGTTTTCACTGAGTTGTGAGCAGTTTGCCAAAACAATTTTATGAAGGATTATTTTAAGAAAGCGGTAGATCCTTAGGGAAACGTGTAGCTACGAAGCAACAACGATTTTGCTGGAGTTAGAACAAGATCTTAGAAGCATTTTAAGCTCTTTTTCGTTGATTTTATATCAGGATTTTGTTAACATTTTGATGGTGTCTAATTGAAAAAATATTTTTTGATTGCATCTCGCAGGACTTCACTAACACTCGTTCCCGATGTTATGTGATTTTTTGACGGAATCTTTGCAAGATTTTCTTAGCAAAGAAGAGGAGAAATGAACATATAGAGTATTGATCTCTAGATCTCCAGTTTACAAATCAATTAGTTTACCGTAGTAGATTTTACCATGTTATTTAATTTCACTGAAACCGTCGAATGTTAAATTCTTTCTGGACTATTAACTTGCATTTAAACTTTCTTATCATGATTACGTATTGATTTCAGTTTGAATAAAAAAGTAATTTTTTAAAACCTTTTAATATGAATGAACTGAATGCAGTGGAAATTTTCGTTGAAGGGCTCGTCTCTTACTAAAAGTCTTTTTAAAGAAAAAGTTAGTGTAACAGTTAAACTGATATTAAAATGTCGATTTTAATGAGTTTTCAAGTTTTATGTGACAATAAAATCCAACAGATAAGTGGGTTCTATGCCGTGAATGTCATACCGTATTCAATGTAAATCTTAAAAAGATTTGAAGAAAAATCTTCTAAGATTTTGCGTGAATTCTTCCATTTACTTACGTAGAGATGCAAATGAATATCGGAATAAAATTCAGGCATGTTCTTGAACTCTTAGCTTCCTGTCAGAGTTGGAACAAAAAACACGGTGTAATCTTGAGTAGCTTTTTTGTTTGGAGCTGTTAATATTTTACTGAACATGTAGTGTAATTTATTCAGATTCCAAGGTTCAAAAATCTTCAAAAGGACCTTAAGCAGAAACTACTTAAAATTTTGGTGAAACTGTGTCATCATTGTTTTCCAAAGTCTGAAACAGGTCAATTATAAATCTTCTTAGAATTCTCAATATCAAGCTTTGAGGAAACTCCAAATGAAAATTGTAAAGATCTCCGTTCAGCCTTGATAATTTTTCAGAAAGATTGTGACTGTCCTTGACCTTTTCTAGGAAGGATCCTAAATGCTTGTCCTTGCAGAGATTCGAATAGAATCCTGGAAACGGTTAGAAAAGATTTCAACAGTTGAGTGTTTTTCACTGCGCTTGTGGTATTCTTTGTAAGATTCTTGCCTGATCTCGCTGTAAATTGGATCGGATAATGGCTAAGCAGATTTCGGACAGATTCTGATAAAACTTTGATAAAATCTAAGCAAATTCTTTCTATTATTTCTGCCAAGGTCTTCAGTAAGATCGAGAGTAAATAGTCGTAGAATCCGTCATTTTCAAATAATCAAAAAGTCTTAGCACGAACTTGAAAAGATTCTTAGAAAGCTCCTCTTTCACAATCAAGTGTCCTATAAACTAATGTTACTGAAACTCGAAACAGAATCTCGAATAAAACATGACAAGAATCTTCAGATTCAGGGTCCTGACAGATCCTTTCAGGCTTTCTAAAAGAAAAACAGAAATGAGACTAGAGTAGCAAATTAACTTAAGTTCTAGTACACTGAGACCAATTGAGAAAAAAGCGGGTCTTGATGGATCCTTGATTGCTAATAGATTACAGAATAGATTTATCGAAGTGTACCAAAGTTGTCACAACTTACCGTAATCAACTACACATCAATAAAATTCATCACAATCTATCAAGGATATCCAGAACGTCGCAGAAACCACTACGCATCAAAATACAATGAGATCGATGGAAGAAGCATAGATCCTCATGGGTTCAAAAAATATGCACAATCCAACATGATACGCCAAAAGATACCGAGACACGAACATCTCAGTGTCCTAGATCTGCTTTTTCTTCTTCGTCACAAATTTTGAAGTCACTTTTTTCCTTTTTTCATTGAATTTCTTTGAACTCTAATGGATTCGTGCATCCATTAAAATCAGCTCTTTCCACCTTATTTTTGGCACACTTCAAATAATTTATTCTACAATTCATCAGGTTTTGTCAGAATCCGCTTTTCCCTTCTTGCGTTTTTCTGTTTTCAAGTGAACAAAATTTTTTTCTAATGATGAACTAAAAGCAGATATTTTGTTGAAGAAACCATTTGATCATTGTTTCGTTATAGAAGTAGCATCCGTTACTTCAAAGCTCAACAAAGCAACACACGAAAACTTTTCATCTTCTCTGGTTCGATAAACAAATTTCGTGTTTTTTCTTCACTGACTTTAGTTCTGCTCACGTATTTTACAGTATGAGTCAGTGATCAGTCTCTCGATACTGACCTATTATTAAAAATAGTCTATTTGCATGAAATTAGTCACAAGAATGTACTACTTGATTATATTCTTCCTGAGAATACTTTTTTATGTTCTGCAGTGTCAATTCTTTTCTCAAGATAGAGAAAACACGTGATTTAGGTCAAATATAAAACCTCATTGGTATAGTGTATGTCATGTTGCTTGACTTGGTAATCAACACAACAACACGTTTGCATCATCCTATCTCTGATACACATAACAGAACAAGACGAAGTGATTTACATTTTTTTTTTTATATATCTTATCTTACGAATCTGCATTTATATATTACGAAATAGAAAAACGACAGTATTCACATGTTACCTTTGAAATAATATTTAATAAACGATGTTTATTTTAATATTTTTCGCATTCATACTGCTGAATCAAGTATTATGTGATTTATCCTGTTATGATTGTTCTGATGAAGTTTTTAACTATAAAGTTACAACTGAAACAATTTCAACACAATTCAACAACTGCTCGATTGTAACTAAACAGTTGTATTGCTATATTCGCAT
>CAJNSZ010002022.1:0-18812 GCA_905329745.1 Rotaria sp. Silwood2
CGGCAGACATGCAATTTTATTATTCATCAATTTCTTTATATTTCAATATATAAATGAGACATGTTCACGGAAAAATAGAGAGAAAAGGGTGTGGGTGTGGCATTTGTTTTGACTCACAACTGTTCCCACCGATATCTAATTACACCTAATCTGACTCGCCCAGTCATGACTCTAAAACATTTTTTCATTTTATCTTCTTGATAATTTTTCCAGAATGACTCCGAGTGAAATCTAGTAACATGAGAATTTCAAGTTCTATCATTCAATTTAAGTCCGAAGGAATAATACATTTAGAGTAGCTCAGAGCATATTTTACTAGTACCCTAAATGATTTTGATCAATGTATGCCATTCATTGATTGAAGATTTCACTAACCAAATATATGAAATTTAACGACGTGCAAAGCGCGTGTTTTTTTCAGTATTTGAACATGACACAAACGAAATCCAGCTTACAATAATGTTTTTTATGATTATCTAACTTTCGTCAAAACAAAAATATTGAAATGTAAAAATGACGAAAGATGACTGAGTCGAAAAGAGAAAGATTGAAAGATAAATATATCGAAAATTGAAAATATCGGACAATTTCAAAAAAGTCAGAATAGTTGAACGATTTGCGTCAAAAAAGAATTCATGAGGATGTCATCAGCATACGGTTAACTCTGGACTATATTTTTATATATTTAACCTTGGAATGAGACGAGTAGCTGTGGCGTAGATAAAGAAAAGGCTAAAAACCACGGGTATTCGACACGCTCACTCACACCACATTTATTCTCTCACACTCATCATACCACTTCAAAGTTTCCTCGATTACAACCTAATGCCAACCTCATCTAGACCTCACGCGCCTCAAATTTTCCTAAAAAACAATGATTTTATTTAAATAGAATTAAGTAAGAAATGATCGAATATAATAATAAGAATTTAAATATTTGTTCTTCTAAGCAAATTTATCATGTTTAGACGTATATTTTAAAATCAATTTGGGAGTGTGGGTGTCTTGATCTAATCCATCCCCTAGACACATTTAACTATGTTGCTACTAGAGAGAGAGTTTCCTTACGGCACTGAATGAATCGGGATTTCAAATGATTTTAGCCATCTTCCAACCAGTCTGCCTTACGTATTAGTAACCTGCACTTGTAAAGATGCACATGCCTCAAATTCATTTTATTATGAGAAACTGCAATTTGTTAGTCATTCGATGTGGTTTCCTTCTTTTCGACCTCTTTGATTACACCAACGGCCATCGTGCGATTCACGTCACAGATAACAAAGTAACCCAACGATGGGTAATCTTGAAAGCTTTCAACGCAAACGGACTCTAATGGAACCAATTTGACTGTAGCAAGATCGCCGTATTCGATAAATTTTGGAGATATTTCAATTATCTCGCTGGCTTGAAAATTGACTTTTTCGAACAGTCGGCCTCTCGACAAGTAATACATGTTCTATGACAACAGACCGTGAGGTTGGCATCTCGTCCAATCTGACTTGACTGATTAATCATAGCAATCTTAAAAAAACATGGATCCTTGTTCGAAAATAGAGAGCAATTTGTTTTTGTGAAAATATACGTAAATTCAAATCAAAAAAGGTATTCGCTCAAGCATTATCCTGGTTTGACAAACCAGTACTCCGTATCTGAATGAGGCCCTTCTCTCCAAAATAAGAGAACATTGCTCCATATCACAAAAATTTCCCGACATCATTTTGAGAAGATCTACTAAAATAGAATTACATTTTGGCAAGATGTAATGCTCTCGCTTGACCTTGTTGTGTGCTAGTTCTCAATTGCAATTCCGGTTATAGCCGATCATAATCTCATCTCGTATGTAATTGTATATACCAATAAACAATTCATCGTCTATTATCATAATGTCAACACAACTATTGTTCTTTAACCATAATATTATTGTTATCTTATTTTGGTTGTAGCCATATGCTTTTCCTTATATGTCTCTTTATCTCTCTTTCGATATTTCTGCTATCTTCCTCTCATGTTCTTCTATTTTTGACTTTTTCTTCTCGCGCTATATATAAAAGCGTAAGTCTTCAATGTGTGCTGTACGATTTATTATATGAATAAAAGAGAATAAGACATGGTTTCATCCTAACTAGTATCTCTTGTATTAGAAATCGTTACACAAGGTTTTTCAGAAAGAAAGATTTGTGTCAACTAATATATGTATCAAAATTCGGGTATTTTCAATCTACAAAATCGTTGAAGAAAAATTCTCTTTCATGTCGGCTGTCTTTACCTGAGCAATGAAGCTTACTGCCTCTCGAGCCGGATCGTTTTTAATGTCCGAACAGATGAGACCACGGCGCAATACTTTCGCACTTATATTACTAACATTGAAGCCAACGATATCATCCGGCAAGGCCTCTAGAAATGATCATATTATGCATCTATGAAGAAAATATACACTAACCTACGAGACATGTGAAATCCATTTCAATCGATTTAACGGTAGCCATCATATTCGATGGAACGAAGCAAACTGGCATACTCGGTTTAAGTACACCTGTCTCGATTTGACCAACTACCATTGTTCCGATGCCACGTACTTTGTAGACATCTTGTAATATCAAACGCAGTGGCTTGTCGACCAGCTGCTGGGGCTGGATGACTATATCAAGAATTTCCAAGAAAGTCTTGCAGATAACACTGCCTTCGTTGCTTTCGCCGATCCAACCCTTGAACCAATGCATCTTGTTTGATACTGTGGTCAAGTTGTCACCTTTCCAAGCAGAGATTGGTACAAAAATAACATGCTCTAATTGATAGCCAATCTTTTTCAAATAATTGGACACTGTACACTTTATTTCATTGAAACATTTTTCCGAGTAAGACACGTCGTCAGCGTCCATCTTATTTACGGCAATAATCATCTTTTTGGTACCCAACATGTAGGCAAGTAATATTTGTTCACGCGTTTGACTGTTCTCGGAAATGTAAGCCTCGAACTCACCAATACGAGCAGACACAACTAACACTATGCCATTAGCCTAAGTAATAGATACAAAAAAGTGATCGATTTCTTATAATAGAACACATATTTCTCTAAAACTCCGTTTTAAATGTGATCTTTAGTTACAAAAAAAAACAGTAATACTTGAACATTTAGTCAAGGAATACCCGCACTATTTTGTCCATCATGTTTAGAAAGTCGCGTTGATCCGGAGTTTTCATCATGGTAATGTCATACTTGGCACTTGCAAACTTATACCACCAGTTATTGTTGATGATGGTAGGGGATTGTGAAATACATTTTTCTAATAGTTCCATGGCCAACTTGAATGCGGGATAGCCCATCTATTAAACAGTAGACATATTGCACTAAGTCATATACATATATATATGAATGGGGTGTGGCTTTTTAGTACGGCTGGCACGAAAAACTGAAAGTATGTCTAAAAACTTTCTAAGTAACATATGTCATTACACTTTATGCCTATGTTAAGCAGCAAAACTTTCCCAACACTTTACTGAATATGGAGAAAAATACATGTTGTACAGTATAATTTCGGCCTCATTAAACTATAGAAGTGGCTTTATTTGTCGAAAAGATTCGAATCCTTTTTTAGTTCCACCTGGAAAACAACAAGTCAGAAAAGGGCTACAATATACTCGAATTTGCTTGTCACATATTGTTCATTTAAACTATCCCCGAAAAGAATAGTCTTTGATCGACTCAACTAGAAATATTTAAGAAGATAGCGTCACGCCACCTTTCACAGTAAAATGTGAATATCCTCTCAACAGTAGAAAGTCAACATCTGAAGCTTTCACCATTTACTATAAAAGTTTCAGCCAATTGGAATGACTTATTGAAATGTTACAGAGAAAGCGATTCTCAAAATGTCACTCTACAAAGTGAATATAATAAATTTTTTTTTAGAAAGTTCTTTTATTCTTTTCTGAAACAAAGCTGATAAGAGAGAAATTTTTCTCGCTAGTTTCTTACTGCAAGAGTTCACTCGCCTCTCATATGGTTTGTGTACTACCAGCTTTATCTCAGAAAGAGCCACAATTGACTTCGTGCTACTCTACACAAAAAGCATAGACGTGTCTGTTTAAAATGTCGCCGTTGGACAAGATAATAAGAAACAAATAAAATTTCAATTAATTACATGTTTCTACAAAGTTTCGAATGCTATGGAACTTGGACTATTGATATTTTTGGTCTCTTGTTTTATCAAAGTTAAAGACTTTCGTTTTTTTTTGCCCACCTCATCAAAAATTGCCGCTCTTTTGTAATGTATCACGTATAAGTTAGCGAATGTGTGAGCTAGAGAACTGAAATTTCATATGAGTGTAGGGCGATCAGAGTGGAGTAACATATACAAATTTATCCAAATCAGTCAACAACACAAAAGTTTCTCGCCAAATACCGAAAAAAATCTCAATCGTACCAAAAATTTGCAGTTCACTCGCGTATATACTAACAGCAGCAGCTTCCTTTTCGCATTTCTCTGTGGTTCGTTTGTCCATACCACCGCACATGTAGACCAGGTTTTCGATCAAAGTCGACTTGCCTGAGTTGACGTCACCGATAACGATAACATTGATATACATTTTTTCTTTTCCCATTAATGAAGAATACTTGGCGTCGCTTAAATTCAAAGAAAAACATCATGATTCAAAATGTAATATACATGTGCATAGAAATAATGTGAATCAGCTTCACCAGTCTTGCGCAATAGACATGTGAAGTAATGATATTTCAAATCATTTACACGATTGTAGAAACATGTCTGTTTCTTTTCTGAAGAGGGAGATATATAGCTTAAACATCAAACGATATAAAACTGAATTTCATTTCAAATAATACCTGTTGAAAATACAAATGAATAGTAGAATCGCCTGCAAAATAATGACAAGTACTGCTTTAATTCATATGTTAGTGATTACTTTCGTTCTGTTGTTATTCTTTCTAGTTGTTCTACATCGATGTATAGCAATAACATCGTCACAACAACAGAACAGAGAGAAATAGTGGTTGCTCACCTTCACAGCAAATCACATCGTTCAAAGCGACAATGCGTTTCTCTGTAACGCTACTTGTGTTTGGCGAAACAGAGCACAAAAGTACATTCGAATCTCTCTCTGTTCCATAGTTTTTTGTTTTTATGAACAGCGGGAAGCAGTCAGCTACAATATTGAGAGTAGCGAAACGAATATTTTTACTAAAAGTTTCAGAGCCAACGGTGTCAGATGATTGAGAATCAGATAGATAATGAGTAATGAGAATAGTTTCACTCTTATCAGTTCCGTCCCAACAAAAACTAATCAAGTTACATAGATATTCTTTCTACTTCTCGACTTGGTATCTCATCATACTTTCCTCATTGAATTACTCTACTTGTGAGTGTTGATCCTAGAGCTGGAGCCAATGGTGATGTACCGTGTGAGCGTGGGTAGATGAGTAGGTGCGAATATTAGCAATAAGAATACCTACACGCACCAGACTCTCACATCCCTCACACTTGACTATTGTATGTGATCATTTGGAAAAAAATCAAAGTACCCGCATAACACAGAGATGTTCATCGACCGACCCAGTTGTTGATACTGATTCGGAATATCATGTTTTTTTGCATGGACATTGAATTCTGGTTGAAAAAATTGAGAATTAACAGCAGAATTTTCAGTTTTTTGCTCCGTATTAAGGAAAAAATTAATTTAATCAGGATAGAAAATAATTTGAAAAAGAGCGATGCAAACGTTTGTTGTCTATGAAATGACGATTAGAATGACATCAGAATAAAGGTTTTATGATGTACAGGAAAAGTTAGATGGGTTTCGGAAATAGGCCACTGCTATCGACGGGGCACTGTGTCATGAAGTTTTTTTTTGGAACGAGCACACTATAGGAGAGGAAGCTCTAGACAATATTTCTAGTCTCTATTTCTTATGAGGAATCCAAAAGTCACATTTGAAAAAACAAGAACTGCAATAGTGAAGAGTTTAAAGATGCTTTTCAAGAAAAAAACGATTTTGACGATTGTGACACCGTCGCACTTTTCTGAACTTTTTTGCCATGAAAAGATTATCAAATTGAAAAAGTAAGGACATACTCATGATCAATACAAAACTGAATAGAGCAACGTAAAATTCAACTAAAACTAAAAACAAATTCAATTTTTCGTTACGTGCACCTTATTTATTTTTTTCGGTTGTTTATTTTTTCAAAATTTTATGATCTACTCTTTTTTGTTATTTATTGATTTGTGAAAAAGGTTTTATAATTAATCTTTACAGTGACATTCGAATTAACTATTTATTTTAGTAGAATAAAATCAGATCAAACTGCTGATTAAGGTTCAGCTGTCCATATTAGCTCTATTGAAGTTCTTGAGCAGTGAAGTAAGCAAAACCAAACAATTCACATCTACACCCACACCCACTCATAGGTTGAAACTAAGGAATATTGGAATCAATACGATTGCCCCATCACGAATAGACTTAGCTCGCTCCTATCGATCAATCGTTCAACTTTTGATTACTCAACATGGAGAACTGACTCTAGCACCCAATACTACGTTGGTGTTTTCATTTTCTCATCTGTTGAGCTTGACGGCGTCAATTTTTCTTCTGCTGGGCTTATGAATGTCAGCTTTTAGTTGCCTATGATGACATTTTATGATACTGTTGGTAAAGAACATCGGCTCGCTTAAAAACTTAATAATAAGCGACATTTCTCACATGTTCTGTCTTTTTGCATATTTATCTTTGTTGTCAAAAAAAAAAGATTAATGATTTCGGTCCTTTAGATGTATTGCAAGCATGGAACATTTATGACAATTGGTTACTGCGCTATGCTTAATCTCTTCCTTCTTCAAACAACATACGATAAGAATAGTAAAAAATGACTTTTTCGTGCAAGACAGCGGATTTCTCGTCATCAATTTTCTTTCCATAGTCAATCAGTTTGTGGCTGCTTGATTTTTTTATTCACTATAAATGGGACATCTTTTTCGCAAGTTGACCAAAGTAGATTAACACTAAAAGTGAAAGTAATAATTTTTATCAGCTCCATGAGCCAACATGTGATCGACCCAACTTGACGTCCCGTTTTGATCTTGATTTTTTTCCTGTTAGAAAATGTTTTTGTTGATCAGATTAACGTAATACAAAAACATCTTATAACCTTTCATATTGTTTTAGAATAAAAAAACAGAAAATGAGAAGTCTTTTAGTTTTCATAGGCTATATCTCTGTGCGGCTTGGCTATTTATTAGAGATATATGTATCACACAAAAAAGATTTTCTAATAGTCTGTAGAGTTGCTCAAATTGATCTTGTGATAAAGTACTGCTGTAACAGAAAGAAGACACTTATACAGTGTATCGCTGAGAGACAGAGACGAACAAAGTAATCTGAAGCATTTACACACATTGACCTTGAATAGAGCTCTGCTAGGACAACACGGGATTGATATGAGACCTAACTGATTATCGTGTGTCATGATTGCTTGTCATTTTTGAAAAACTATATGACGCTTTAATCTGCCATGAATTCTATCTTTTCTCCAGGCTATGTTCGGATGAAGAATGAATTTCGACACTTCTAAAAAAATCAAACATCTATGTAAGCCAGTTTCGATCATTATTCTGAGGATGTAGATGGACATGAAGATGCGAGTTTTCGTATAATCAAAACTCATACACATCTACATTTCTGCATCATTAGCCCAAACTGATACTGACGTCCTCAATCTAATCGTACGCCAGTTGTAAATAATTTTTGTTCTGCTACTAGAAGAGAATATAGGCTCCGTCAACAGCTCTGATTTGAATGTTACTTATTGTTTTCTGTGTTTATGTTCAATCATCATACACGATCTTAGCTTTTCTTCCTCTATAGTACCTTACACGCGTGACCGTTTTCTCTGGAAAGAAATTAGAGTTCATCATTCTTCACTTGTTCTTACAATAATTTCTATTCTGTTCAATGTCTAGTTCTTTCAGAGACAGATGTCTTCTTCGAGTTGTACGGTGCCTATAGAAGAACGGTTATCGATTGAAGAACATTCAGGAGAAGTCACTGTGAAAACTCAGAAGATTAGCCGTTTTTTCAAACAACAGTGGGTTAAGTTATCTGATGAAGTATGTGTACTATTAACATTTCATCCGAAAGAATGGCTTAGTGCTTTTCGACACAATTCAAAGTATCCTCTAATTCTACATGGTGACATTGATGGACTTGTTGCATTATTTATCGATAACTTAGCAACATTATTGGCAATTATTCTTGCACTTCAACCTGTATTTGATCCTGACATTGTGTATGGAAAGATAGTAACTGGGTAAAAACATAATGTAATGAGCCAGGGCATTCTACCATTTTTTTATTTAGCGTGGCTCTGGCCATGTTATGGGGAAATATTTATTATGTCTACATGGCCCGAAAGCTTGCTTACAAGGAGAAACGCGGCGATGTATGCACAATGCCGTATGGGATTAATACACCAGGAGCATGTAATTGTCACTAGTCATCGTTTGCATTCATCTATTTGTTTGTTTTCAGTTGCATTTATCTTTGGCATAATCTTTCCTGCGTATTACCAGTGTATAAGTGATGGCAACGCACAAAACAAGCGAATGTGTCAAGAACTTGCCTGGTACATTGCATTAGGAAGTAACTTCATAACGGGAATCATTATACTTGTTCTGTGCTTATTTGGCGAGTTCATTAGAAAGAATACACCCAGTGTTGCACTTCTCTCATCCATATCTGCCATTGGTTTTACCTATTTGGCATTGAATCAGTATTTGCCTGTACTTGCTACACCTATAGTATCGTTTCTACCATTGTCCATTATCATTCTCGGTTATTATGGAAAAGGTGAGCGTGAATACGTCTTTATAAAAGATAACTGTTCATGAACATTGATGTGTATTGTCAGAAACTTCAGTTTCGGACAGTGCACAAATTGTGACAAACATTTTCCTATGGTACTTATTACGACCTATAATAACATGTCGACTTTGTCATTGGCAGTAAAAGAACATAACGTCACAAAGCTTTCCATGTCAGTCTACCACAGCTCCTCACGCATGACAATATTTCTGTATCCATGACATCGGCCGAACGGATGTTGCCAGTGTGATGTCACGGATATCGAGTTGTGATGGACTGATATGGAATGTTTCACTTTTTAATCCAGTAGAGTCTGCTCTGACAGAGCCTATCGTCATTCATTTCTTTCTCATTCCTTAGTCAAAATTGGTCCCATACCAATAGCCGTTGTAGCTCTAATGATTGGCACAGCTCTCGGTTGGGCAACATCAACAAACGAGGCACAAGCCGTACGTGACGCCAGTAAATTAGTTAAACCATATGCGCCAGTATTTCCGGTTCGAGGCATGTTCGAAAATATGAATCGTATCGGTCCGTACCTATCCATCACTATTCCAACAGCTATTTCAATTGCTATTGAAACTGTGCAATGTGTTGAATCAGCAAAGAGAGCTGGTGATTTTTATCCGACTCGGGAGGCCATGTTTGCTGATGGAATGGGAACAATACTTGCAAGCCTATTTGGCTCAATTCTTGGCATGACCGGTGAGATATTTTAGTTTTGTTCAAACCAATAAGATTTTGTTTATTTGTCAGGAAAATTCTACTTTATGCACCTTTATTGACTGCTCCATGATATTCTGTTTTGTCCTGCTTTCTTAGATTTCTTTTCCTTTTTTTTTAAATTTTGTCAGTTTTCGTGAGTTGAAAACAGAAAATTATTTTTTGAAAGATATCTACTGGATAATGTGAATAGTCAGCGATGTCTCGACGACCGAGCGACTCAAGAATTGTAAGGTTCCTCTACTTTCTAGTTGTTGGAGGTCTCTGCATGTAAAGTTATTTAATTCTTGAAGTCCTAGTACACTCTGTTAATACTGAAAAATAACAGCAAGTCGATCCAGAACTTTCTGTTTGTCTACTGTCGGAAGTTCGTAGGAAAATGAGCCATATTTTGATTTTCACTTTTCATTCATACCATTTCAATTGCTTGGGCCTGCTTTAATCACGAGATGATTTGTAAAATGCTTCACAAGGGTATAAAGAATGTTCGATTACACTCTAAAATATAGAGAAACATTTAGGAAATACTGTTGTAAAATCTCAATATATTCCACTTTCTTCTTAAAAACCGGTTTTCTTTGTTTTAGTCCTTGGTACTTTGCAGCAACAGAAAAACTAACTAGCAGTTTCGTAGTGTTAGGGAGAGACCTTTTAATGTAAACTTGTAGAATTAATATGTGAAACATGAGGGATTCATTCCAGTAGTTAAGACCACCGTGCCCACGTCGATGATACTATACTTGAGGGTCAGATAGACTAATATATTGAAATATGTGTCACTGTTTGTGTGGAGAGAGGGCGTCCAACTTGCTCACTTTATACTTCGACACTTATTACCCATCGTGATTAAAAAAACGTTACCTTTTGAGATGGTTCTCGATTGTTTTTCGAAGTGGGAGGGAAGATCTCGAATTGTGAGGCACCGTTTCGAATCGGATACGCACCAGTTTGTCGAGCTCGATGAGATCCATAGTAGTCTTCAATGGTTCGTCTCTATGTACCACTCCGTTCTTCTAAAATTATGATCGTTTTATCATAATCTTGATCATCTGTTAGGTATACATGAAAAGAAAATCTAATTATGAAATTTTGACCTCGTTTGCCCATAGTTAGATCCCGTGATCATTAGAATATCTTGGAAATTCTCTTTTTCAGATATTGAATACTCAAGAAAAAAACGTGATGCATCACTACGCGCAATCAGAAAATAGTGTTTGAATTATTCAATATCTCAAGAAAAGAACATTCTCTGGAGCTGACATTTTTAATACATTCTAATGACTACGAAATCTATCTATAGGCAACATTTTAGCCCAAAATTTCACAAGCATAACCTGAGAAAGGCATCATATGGAGACATATCTATGTATGTTTCTTCAAGTTTGATCGAGCTCCACAAATTGATATGCATCCAATTCAAAGCCACATGCCNACCTGCATCACAAGGACCTGTTGAGTTGTTCTGAAAAGTCCTTAAAAAAGCGAATGAAAGATTGAATGAAATATTGTTACTGCCCATTTTATTGAAAGTAATAAAAATATCTATAATATATCTATTTCTTATTAGCCTTTGCACAAAAAAATCTGGAAACTTCAATGTTTTTTAGAGAAGCAAAATGTCCTCTAGACTAGCTTAATGAATTTTGAGCAGGATTAAATCGACGATGTACAAGATACTAAAATTTTTCGCCTTTTTGAGTCGACCTTGTTTCTCTATGTTCACTTTTGATTATTTAGTGATGATTTTCAAACAGAAAACAAATTACTTCAGTAGTATCATTTTATTTAGTAATGAGTTTTTGTATAGGACGCTTGACTTTGATAATTATCCTATCATTGCTGGAGCATTCATTCTACTGCTATGGTGAAAAATTCCACTGTCGCGTACGTCTTTAATTTTTGCTTTCTCTAAATTGATTACCATATACCGGGAGAACTGTTTTCTCTGGATATTATTGAGCGTTTAATGATACACCTTTCAAAGTAGTTCAAGTTTTTATCATTTTTCTGTACAAAAATGCATGAAAAAAGTTATTATTTCCAATATATATTTTAAATTCAATAGAATCTGAAATAGAAACCTTTTTACACACATTTTCGTTCAGCTGTCTAAAACCCATCAGAGAAAATCAAGAGGTTTTTTGGATAGCTTTGTTAGAAGCCACTGAAATGTATTTTGAAAAAAAATCAAGATTTTAGCATTTATGTATGCAAATTTATATACAAGATGAGCTATATTGATAATATATTTTAGACATACAATATAAACTCAGAATGAGATTCGTAAAAGCTTCTCAAACATTGAGTCTCCTCAACCATGCTTCTTCATTTTTTAGGCGAGACTTGAGACTATTGAATCCTAATGGCTTCTCCGCCTATGCTCAACATATCAAACATATATGTTTGATTTGCTTGATTGAAGAAATTTTTTCATATGCTTATTTGAAATATTGAATTCTGACATTAATTTTTAACAATCTACAAAATCGATGTTATCAAATGTACAAATAAAGAGTCAAATTATATTTTGATAAAACTATAAAGTACAAATATATGTGATCGAAATTTAAATATGTTGCTCTCTCTCTGTCTATTTCGTTTCATTGAAGGAATCCGGTCATTAATATCTAAACTATATCGAAAATATAGTTTTGTGTATTGATATGTGGAGTTAGGTGGTCATAAAAGCTGATATTTCGATCAAACATGTATAGAATACCACCAATTTTCACGATAGAACTCAAAGCATGATATTGTAGGGTATCTCTAAGATTTTTCGAAAATTCTCTACATCTATCATCCTAAACCCACTATTTATTATTGCCTAATTCAATATTTATGGCTTACCATCTTTTTACATTTATAGCTTATGTTATGAGATATACAGTTTTATAACAATTTGTTGTCTACAATGTCATGTTCTTAGTGATAGAATCATAAATGAAAAGTTTTGAACTCATATATGTAAAGAGAATATAAAAAATGATGAATGTTTTCTATTGGACAAAATCATTATAACAAAAGTGGATGTTTCAAATGTAGTTGTTCACTCTATAATATAGCTTGCACATTGTACCGTTTTAAGTACGCATAACTAAAAGAAGAATAATAAATCTCATTCAAAATACTAATGTGATAATTAATCGATGAAAAGCAAATAGCACCATTCAACTTAAGATGATAAATTATCCGTGTGCAGCTACCTTTCATGGGTGTGGATGTATAACGTTGCTTCGATTCATATTCAATGCTTTCCTTTTAATTTAGAATAAAAGGAATTTGCATTATATGTTCATGTAAAGTAATTATTTATGCATTGATTATACAGAAAAAGTTCATGGATGTGTTTTATAAAACCTGAAACATGATAACATATTCGTTGTAGTAATCATGTTCTAGTAAGTGAAGAATATCATCTGCAGGAGAAAACCATACAAAATTGATATTTTCTTCAGTTCTATTAAATCGGCTTAATAATCTCCAATGTTTTCTGGATCGATGTACAATGATAAATATCACCAATATGTTGACTTTTTTTCTCCCTTTTTTTTATAGATGGTGAAGCCTAGAAGAAACAGAACAATAAGAAGAATATAATATATTTTTTGTCATTAACAAGCTCATGGTTTGCTGTTTTATATAAGAATTGAAGAAAGAAAAGGACATGATGATTACCTATGCAAACTTTTGTATTTGATCGTCGGTATCAAGCCTTGGTAATCGATGCAGCAGTTACATATTGTATAATCACGAGAATTGTTTTTAACCAATTATCAACAAATACATATACTTTAACCGAAAACCACTTTCTAATTCATACATATTCCAGAGAAGCATATATTTTGAAAAAAAAAACAAATAACAATATTTATCAAAATGGCAGTCTTTTCATACGCTTGCTTGTAAACTTGTCTACCGAATTTTAGACCATCTTGATATATTACCAATTATTCTATCATGTCGGCATGCTTGTCCCCGACTTACTGCTATCATCAATACTTATCATGGATATCAGGTAAATTTTATCTGCATTTCGATGTTCGTTATAAATCATGAACATATTTGATATGAACAGAAACATATCTTAATTATTTGAGAGCTGAAAACAGTTTTTCGAAGAGAAGTCTCATGTTATGCTTTAATCTTCTTATCACAAGAGAAGTTCCATTTATATTTATGATACTCGTTTGACATATTGATACAGACACCTATTGCTCTGAATTTTTCTAGAAAGCAATTGAATCGGGACAAACTGGTACAATTATGTAATATCTTGCATAATAATACTGTAGGATTTTTTCCTTATTCAGTATATTTTTATTGTTCATCTTTTATACAAACAATAACGAAACTCTATCTGCAACAAAACGAAATTGATGCTAATGAATCAAAATATGTCGCTGCTGCCTTAGAGAAGAATGATGTAAGACTAATTTTTCAGTTTTATTATACTCAAGATTACCATAGATACTCTATTTCAATCTTTTACACATTATAAAAGTGCTGTCCCTTTGAACTATATATTTCCGAATTCGTTTAAGCTTTTTCTCTCCATTGTATACACACGCAATCAATCGTATATCAATAAAATCCGTAGGGTGTGGGTGGGTATGAAAGTAGGTGTCTAGGTGTGGGTGTGGTTGTGGGTGGGGGTGTGGGGGTGGGATGTGTGTGGGTTTTAGAGAAGAGAGGAACAACACCCACACCCACGCCCACGCCCACACCCACACCCATCCACACCCACACCCACGCCCACGCCCACACCCATCCACACCCACACCCACACCCTGTTCTACTGATGATTCCGATGATAATTATCATGAGGCTATCAATACCAACAAAAAACGTAAAAAAATATGTACTGGATAACATCCTTCTCAACAAACAGACCAAATACTTAACCTGAACAATAATCGTACCACGGCAACAGCTCTAAATACAACAAATATAACTAATGTCCATTTCAGAGTTAAGTGGCCGTGACCATTTTTGAATAACTTTTGATCGGCTAGGGCTATCGAGCTCGGGGTTGCGTAGTTGGAAGAGCGGACTCCGAGGCGTCTTTATTTATGATTTATTTGAGTCCATAGTCACTTTTTTACGACTGTTTGTACGTGGATATGTTGTTTTCTTGTTTTTTCAACAAAATTTTTCGACATTCTAACTCTCATTGTACCAAATTGTAGCCTGAGTTCCACTGCATATACGATAAAACTACCATACGTCGAAATGACCTTGTTGAAGAAAAGTGATCAAAAAGAGGATATGAAGATGTCAAAATGTTACCATGTATACAGCGGAATTCAGACTACAATTTGGTATAATGAGGGTTAGAATGTCGAAAAATTTCGTTGAAAAAACACGAAAATAACATATCGACGTATAAATAGTCGTAAAAAAGTGACTATGGACTCAAATGAATCATAAAGAAAGACGCCTCGGATCCGCTCTTTCCAACCACGCCATCCCGGGCTCAATAGCCCTAACCGATCAAAAGTTATTCAAAAAATGGTCACGGCCACTTAACTCTGAGGTGGACATTAATTGGTAATCATATCATCAGAGTCGTTCACTTCACTCGAACCACATAATTCTGCAAGTTCAAAGAAAGAAAAAGTACGATGATCACGACGTGCGTTTGTAATTAGTAATAGTTTTTCTAGAAAATACTCGAGTACGATCTTATTGATCGTTTCTCTAAGACCTATTGTGCCAAAAATCAATAGAGATAATACGTATCATATGTGACTTAAGTTATCCGGAACAATGATTGGTTTTTTGTAGAAGAGTTTTGGAAAACTTTCTCGAACTTCTGGAAACCGACATAGTAATCTATCAATTTTTTCTGTACATATGTAATTCAAAGTGTCCTCTACAAATTGAGATCTAAGCCAAAGTTGGGTTTACTTGATTCAAGTGCTACAGACCTTTTTTTTCCGAAGCCTTAAGACTTCTGTGTCGTTAGGTTTAGAATTCCAGAAATGTGTGAAAACATATGTTCTTCACTATGCTGAGTATGCTGAGTCTCGTGGCATCAGACAGTTTTCAAGACGCTTTGAAAAACTATTGAAAAGTTATATTAGATGAAATATTTCATTGTTGTCGGCTTTTGAATAAAATTTAAAAAATCGTATCCCAGTCAAGATTCATCCAGTTTATGTTAGAATTTCAAGATGTGTGCTGAATACTATAGATTTCAATAAGAGCATTTACAATTAGCGGAAAATACTTCAGTTTTAGAATGATTTTCTAGAAACAATTCTGTTTTCAAAAAAGAGTTTGCCTGTGAAAATATAGCTTCTGTCGTCTTTCGATTCCGGAAAACCATATGTCTCTATATTTCTTCGTTCAAAAGTTATCCACAATATAGCCACCGGTCTAATGCTTTGAGATGGATAGTAGAATTAAACAACCGTGAGTACGATTAACAAGAGTTGCTTCCAAAAGATTCAAAAAAAATTGGCATCATAGGCAGCAGAACATCGACAGTTGCGATTCTCTGTACTGAGAAGGACCAGAGTCGATAAATTTCCCCTGATGAATAACGAATACTGGTCTTATTATTCTTA
The DNA here is from genome assembly GCA_905329745.1 of Rotaria sp. Silwood2. Taxonomy (NCBI): domain Eukaryota; kingdom Metazoa; phylum Rotifera; class Eurotatoria; order Philodinida; family Philodinidae; genus Rotaria; species Rotaria sp. Silwood2. Next base: position 16,167 of record CAJNSZ010002022.1, read on the forward strand.
GGCTAAAAGATAGGACATTCTGATGCAATGAAATGGGTCTCTCTAGAATCTCAGAGATCAAAGCAAAATAAAGGAAAGCGAGTACGCTTTATCTTGATTTACATCTTCATAATTTTCTATAAAAGCAACTTACTGTTCCAGAACCTTATGCACGATTTGAGTTTCTCATGTGGATATTGGAGAGAGCAAGAATACTTCAATACCATCGACTGGTTTTATTCGATCTTCTGTAGTTTATTAGTCAGAGTTTTGCTAGTCAAAGCTTTAAGTATTGTTGATACCGCCCGAAGAGTCACAGCAAATAAACCGGCAACCCACTTCGCACTGACTCGTCACAGGCAAAAGCGATCTGTAAGCTGCTAACGGCATCTTGCAGGTGGTCTGTCAAATTGAGATCTTCTTGAATAGCCTTCAGAAAATACTGTTGCTCGCGGCTGCACAACTCCTGATGGTTCGGCTCGTCCTGCATATCAATCCAAGTATCATCCTGCATGAACTGATTGACATCATTCAACGCAGCATGATGCACTCGTAAAGATTCAGCATTGGTATGCAGATCCACATTGTTCGATTTTCCATCGGCTCCAGCGATCTTGGCGACAATGGATACACAGCCTTTCGGTCCAATTACGTCCTTCACAAAGAAAGCAGTTTCGCTCATCATTGGACCCCAACCCGCTTCGTACCAGCCTACCGAACCATCTGCGAATCGAATTTGCAACTGACCGTAGTTATAATTGTGCTCCGGTATATCATCAGTTAACCGTGCCCCAATGGCGTTAACCTGAACAGGCTTTGAACGAGTCATCTGGCACATTATGTCTATGTAATGCACTCCACAATCGACAATTGGACTAAGACTTCTCATTAAATTTTTGTGGACAATCCACATGTTTCCATGGCTTTGTTGATTCAAATTCATTCGCATCACTAACGGTTTACCTAATACTTGAGCCAATTCTACAAATTTTTTCCAGGACGGATGGTGGCGCAAGATGTAGCCCACCACTACTTTCTTTCTGGCCTTCTCGGCAGCTTCCACTACTCGCTTGGCACCCTCTACTGTATCAGCGAGAGGCTTTTCAATAAACACATGGCAATCATGTTCAAGGGCCATGACAGCAAAGGCTTCATGTGTATCAGAATAAGTAGAAATGCAAACGGCATCTGGTTTTGTGCTCATCAAGGCAGTTTTAATATCGTCGAACAGGGCATAGCCACCACCTAATCGTTCATTGAGTACGTCTTTGCTTTTCCCAGTAGAGACCAAACCACAGATTTTAACTCCAGAGAGCAGCGAATAAGCTTTGGCGTGCGCTGTGCCCATGTTTCCGCACCCAACAACAAGAACATGTACTATATTAGATGAATTTGACATAGTTGATTTCGCTGGAATACTATAAATAAAAGAGCCACACGTCGTACTTTACTAAATCCATTCTTTCACCGGATACATTATGAACAGAATTTATTTTCGAACTACATTAGTTAACACAACCTTTTTTGTGCAATGCAACTATATGTATCCTATACCTACGCTTCTCTACCTCAAGTTAGATATCGCTCAAAAAATGGCAATTAATTCCAGAAAATCTTTTAAGCTACTGACTTCATTAGTCTTGAAATACTTTACAAAGCAATATGTTAGAATTCCGACTCTCTTAACCTCAAAACATATGTGTCAGTTCACATTTAACCTTATAAAGAGTCTGGTAAAAGGATAACCACTCCATTTTGACGCTTCAGGCGATAATTTCTGAAAATAGCGGTCATAGTCTAAAAAATTTTATGCTCACAACTTAAACTACTTCAGAACATCAAGGTATACTCTATTTTGTTTGAACTACATGCTGAAGTTTAATCAAGATTTCAGGTTTAAATTTGTTTCACTACTGATATACTTCTATATCTTCGCTTTGGAATGGTGAAAAAATGGAGATCTTCAGTACTTTCTATGCAATGTTATTCAAAAATGATGAACTCCATTCTTTTTCGAAACAGACAATAGTCGATTTTTATAAATCCTATCAGTCGTTACTCACTTATTTGTTATTCTAACTGAAAAGTATTATTATATTTCAATCTAGGCAAAAGTACAAGAAAAAATTTTACAAGCTCCCTGTAAAAATATATGAAAGAATTAAAAAAACAGTAAGATTATCATAAATATTTAGGCACACTCATTGTGCTTGATAAAGCAAGAAAAAGAGATAAGAGAATTACTTTTCTTTCTTTTTGTTGCATCTTTATGGAAACAATAAGAGCGTATAGATATAATAAGACAAGTACGAACGACTTTTTCTAAAGCTATATGCAGGAAAGACATAGTTCACTACGCTTCAGAACTTAAACCATTTGCTTCCAAGTAAAACAATTATTTATAAAGAAACAATAATATGTTGAAGATTACATAGCTTTGAGAGCTCAATGGGAGATTATAGTTTTCAAGCCCTTAAAGTCATTGATAATGGAGTTGATCAGTGTGTGAAATAGGATAAACTTTATTCACTGTTAAAGAGAGGTGGGCAAGTATCAATACATACAGGGTGGCCCAAAAGTAAGGAAAAATAGTATATTTATCGATTTCCATCTTATAGATTGTTGGTTATGGCAGAAATATCAGACATAACCAACAATCTATAAGAT
>CAJNSZ010002023.1:0-16697 GCA_905329745.1 Rotaria sp. Silwood2
AATAAGGAATTGAAAACTGCAACGCAAAACTTACAACCAGCACAAATACTAATGAAAAAAGGTTTTATCGAAAATTTATTATCATCATATTAGTTGAAGTATGATCAAATAGCATAGAAAGTTAGAGCATTCTTTTCTCTATCAGACTATGTAGAAAGAAAGTTACTAAAAACTTATCATAAGAAATTAAAGCATCACTCTACGAACTTTTGGTATGCCCTAAGTATATGCGGAAGGAGATTGTGCCCGATGGAAGAGAGCTTGATGTGCGTTGATATTCCACAGATCTGTTGGATTTGCTTTTGAACTCATGCATGCCAGGAATCCCTTTAATTGTACCTATTCGGAGGAAAACAATTTGCACAGTAAAAATTATGTTTTGCCAAGTCTGTGGTTTTGAGAATGTTATTTCTTGCATGTATTATATCCATATTAACTTGATTTACTTTATTCTCTTCAAAAGAAAAAATACATGAACAGATGGTTCATTTTTACCAGATGCTTTAGCTGTTTCTATCTGATGTTTCTTCGAAAATTCATAAAACTCTCGTGCAGATGATAGAGGAATATTTTTCGAGAGAGTGTGACGTCGAGCAGTTGACTTAAGCAAACCTCCTACTCCATCTCTAGGTCCTTTGCCGTGACCATTTGCTGTATATGTCCCACACCATCCATTCCTAAGTTTTCTTTGTGAAAAGCCAGGTTTAGTATGTTCAAGTTGTTCTTGAAACAACCTGCTGCACCATTCATTACTAGAGCGGAATCTAGATTTAATAAATGATAATTTCATAAAGATGAGATTTCATCTCTGAAAATATCCCTTATTACAGGTAGTATTTTGTTTGTTTTGCAACTTGTTGGAGAATACTTTTGTTGAGTTCTCTTTCATGAGTTACTTTTTTTAGTTGAAGTAAGAGTAAATACTAACCTCAAATAATTTATTGCCGTTACTTGAGAAAACATTTTTTTGACAAACTTGACGATTATTTCTTGAGAACAATAAACGAAAGCGGTATCATATTCTAAACGATCGCTAATAATGGCGAGATTTCGTTGTTCTTCACCGATGATAAGGTGGACAGTAAAAAGACTGGCTTGCTGATGAGAGAAAAATCCTTGTTGTACCTCACGTTGTCGTACCAACGTGTAATTCACAGAGAAATCAATTTGCGCTATGATGAATGACTTGCTGCTGGACTGTGAACGCAAAAGAGCAATGTGCTCTCGCTGCTGATGATTGCAGTACGAATGAAGAAGAAACGGAGTCCATTGTTCATTCATTTCGGTGAGAAGAGAATCAATAGAGGCATTGACTTTCTGTAAATCGAACTTGTTATTCACCTTTTTCCACACCATCCAAGAGCAACAATCATCGAAATCAATATCGTCCTTGAAATCTTCGATAAGAGCTTGTATAAGATTTTTGTCCATTGAGCAAGAATCGCATTCGTTTGTGAAGCATTCTTCAGTTGGTATATCACACATGAGCCGAGTAATAAGATCATTTGCAGCGTATTTGTGCGGCACCTTATTAGTAGTAAGTTTGCACTTCCGTTCAAGATAACTATTCCATGCCTACAATACATTTAATCAAATCGTTTTGTAGAAAAAAAAGTAGATATAAGAATGTTGCAATACTTTCTAATGAAAGTTGTAACCACAGAAAACACGTCGGTATATACTGCAGAAAAGACATACATACCTTCAAAGCAAGATTCATATTTTCATGATACAAACACATACAAGTGTCATGTGGCGAAGAAATCTTGACATCTCGGGGTCGAAGAGAATAGAATGCTGGCTGACTGACAGTGTTCGGAAATCGTTCTTGAAAGATGCGAAAAGCTTCAAGTGTCGTCATCTCCATGAAGCGTAAAGTTACTGGATTCTTATTAATTTGAATGATATCCTTGGATTTTGAAGAGATTCGACTTATACCATCTTCTCTGTAGAATTTAACAACAGTGTCGGTTATGTTGTTCGACAAAGGTTTGTTGCCTGTCGAATATTCAGGATAAACAAGAGTACGATTTTGGTCGCGAAGTATGACGGCTTGACGAGCTTGGTTTTCGGTCGACTGAAACCTAAAAAAGAGAGCCACTTAGTATTATTTTATTGATATCTACAAACGCTCACCAATTTTGAATCTTTCCTCAACCCCACTGCTTTGGTGAAATAGTCATTATTCGAATTTGCTCGGATTCATCACTATCCTTGTATAGATTTTTCAAACCTGTTAGCAGCTCATTACATTCGGTCAAAAGAACATCGTGAGGATTCGGATCATTACACTCCTCTTCTTTCCCTTCAAGCACATCACATAAATCATGAAGATTTCTGTATAGTTCGTTGATTTGTCGGCGAACTGGAGCCACCTTTGATCTAATCAAGTATAACATATAGATCTGCAATCGAAAATAGACCAACTTACTGATCGTGTACAGGAGGTAAATCAAGTGCTTCAAAAATTCTCGTCAATTTCTCCTTTGCTTTTTCTTGCTTGTAATTGAGTTCGTATAAACCGTCACCTGAGCTGGAACTTTTTCGAGAACTAGAGCTAGTTAAACAACTGGATTGAGATGAAACGTTTTCTTCACTATTTTCATCATCGGTGTTATGTTGATCACTTTCAATGTGTTTGATTTCTTCCAAATGATCCAATTGAGTTTCCATTTGATGAGTTTTTCTCAACTCTTTTGTCTCGAATGTGAAACACCTCGGACACAACCAGCGCACATTCGAGTTCAATATCTCATCACGATCACGCATGAACTTCAATAATTCAGATGAAACTGGGTGACGTCCCTTCGGTAAATTCACGGCATCCACATGACGAAGGTGATGTTGACAAGGTTTCGCCTGCGGCATGAGATCTGAAACGAATAACAAATGTTATTAGAAAGATTGAAAAACGTTAAATGCTTTTTTCATCTCCGTTTTTATTCTCACACATGCATCTAACAAAAACGAGAGTGTAAAAAAAAACAACACACACAAGAAACGAACCATTAATATAAAGCATCAAGGAATGTATTTCATCTCCTCTCTCAATACATTCCTCCTTTATCGAGAGGAATGCTTTGAAGGAGGAGAAAGAAACAGCAAGAAAAGAAGAATGAAAAACTATCTAAAAACACGAGGAGGAAGGAGCCATCAAGTCTCAATGGACGATTTCAGTTATACATCATGGTCAAGAACCATGGCAAAAAGCCACTGCCACAAAAAGAAGATTTTTAGTTAACGTTTCTATTTGTTCGAGTAATATCTACTGAAAATTTTGCTTAGTTAGCGAAGATTTCTCTGTAAAACACGCGCATTGTTCCATGTGAAAATGTTGTAGTTTTGTATAAAGTATTCTATTTCTATAAGTCTCACTATGATCATATGAAAAACTGATTCTGTGAATCACCTTACCGTTCACATAATGAATGGTCTTGAGCGGATTTCATCTAAAATACAAACAAAAGAGATGAGCTATGCACAGTTAGAACAGAACAATTTTCACTTATTTTTGTTTCAGTTCATTTATCATGAAAAATAAAAAATGAAAAATGAAAAACATTTCCACAAATATTCAACGAAAAATCAATCATGAATTCTATTGTTGAGGAATCCAATATATTTCATTTGAGTTGATAGATTTCAAAATTACTCAATTCTTGGCTCTTTCGAAGTATAAAAACTCGATAAATGATCCAAATTAGTTTACAAACGATCAAGAACATATATGATGAGACAAAATCTGACTACAATATATTACTCATCCCTGAGGTAAGTAAAGTCAGCAGCGAATTCGAGTATTTCTTGTTGACATTCGCTTTTAGAACTCTGTAAGCTTTCTAATTGATTCTGTTTGACGTAGAATGGAATTCTGCCTCCAAGAAAACCAATTAGATGGTGAACACAGGACAAGGAGTAAATTTTTCCTAGATATACTGGTAGAATAGGGCCAAAAATACAGTATTTTGACTCAAACTACCATATTTTCCCGAGGCGATCCACTTGAAACTCGCATCATTCGATACAGAATTAAATTCTGCATCCAACACAGATCGATCGAGCAAATGTCAGGAAGAAATATCCGAATCCGCTGCTCACATTATCTGATTTCATACATGTACCTCGTTTTCGTGATGAGCGCTGGAAATTTGTGGGACGAGTTCGTAACTTTTTTTTTGCTATATACTTTTCATACTTTCTTCCGATAAAATGGAGGATCAAAATCAAAATCGGAGATCACTTCCACAAAGTGGTATAAACCCCACGGAATCACCCATAAATAAAAAAATTTCGACGTTTGACATATGTTCGATTATATTTTCGAAAAACTTTAAATAAAATGTTTTCGTTTGAAATCGATGAAGACAAGAGTGAATGTGGAAAACTTTTAATTGGTTTTGTGTATTCAAATGAAATATCCAATTTCATGTTAAAAATAAAACATGCTTGCTATTTATTACTATTGGATATTTATCGGATATATCAGATCTTTATTGTAAATTACGTTTATTTTCATAAAATGATTTAATTAACAAATCAAATTTTAGAACAGAAATAAAAAAAATATTAAATCAAGAATTTATTTATAAAAATAAAAATATCAAATTAGAAGAATTAATTATTAAAACATTAGAAATAACTGTTTATGATAAAGATTTTGGAAAAAACGATGATTATATTGGTACGATATTTTAAACTAACATCATTTTAATAGTTAACTATTATAAATAATATTTATCTATAATGATTATTTTAAATCAATTTTTCATTTAGTTTTATTTAAATAAGGAATGACAAGAACGATAATCATATCATTATTTAACCTCGAGTCTTTCTCTCTCTCTCTCTCTCTCTCTCTATATATATATATATATATATATATATATATAGAATATTCAGCTAAATATATGATCAACTTCTTTTTCTAATATCGACTATAAATAAATATGTATATATTGAAGATAATATATATATCGATATAGAATTTAAATAATTTTAAATATGTAAATATATTATATTTAACAAATAAGAATAAATCAAATATATTTTTTTCTATTTTTCGTTGATTATCAATATATTGTTGTTTCAATATCTGACAACTATTATATAATATAAATCTCTAATTGAAGTATAGTCTTAGAAAGAAATTGATCATTTTTATTTGTTTTTTAATATATGATTAATATGTTTTATCATATTATTTGTGATAGAATTCAAAATGGATTAATAATAACAATGAAACAATGATTATATTCATTAGAATAATTATTTTCTTTTCTTCAATTATATAGAATTATTTTTAATTTATTAAATAAATAATAAAAATATGTTAATAATTCAATTAATTTTTTTTTTCGATAGTTTCATTAAATAATTTAAATAATTTAAATAATTTAAATAATTATATTAATTTGAAAAACAAAAAGTCGAGAGATTATTGAATAAATTATTTAATTTTTTGTCATGTCAATAGTGATAAAAGCACATTTTTCAAAAGATTATAATTGAACTTAATTAATCTATTTTAAATAAATTATTTATTTATATATATAATATATAATAGGTGAATTTCTAAAAGGTCAATAAGAAAGTGGAGATTATTTATAAAACATTGATGTCGTAATGATAAAATCGTCAAATAAATCAATTGATATGTAGAACAAATAAAAAAGTGAAGATTTTTATTGATTATTAATTAAGAAAGATTTTTGAAACATATTAATATCATCAATTATATTATTGTTAAATGTTCTATATAATTAGAGAAAAAATCTTAATCGCCTTTCAAATAACAATTTATATGTTTGTTGAAAAATAATTGTCATACGAATAATATATTTCAATAAATGCTCTTAACTCTCTTCCTTTTTTCTTTTTATTAATATTCAGTTTTTTTCATAGTTTTTAATAATCATTCTAGATGATAGATTATATTATTTTATAAAAGCAAAAATCTTTCGTAAAATCATTTAATAAATAAGTTTTTTTTACTCTATTATTAATCTTTTTGTTAACGTTTAGTTATCAAAATAATATTTATTCTTTTTTTCTTCTATAGAATATAAAATGAGTATAAATAAAATAAATAAAAAAACTTTGAAATATATGTTAACGACATCTTTTCTATAAAATAGAAAGAAAACGACATTTATAAGAATAATTGAAAGGTTGTTGCATAGAAACTAAAAAAAGATAAAAAAGAAAAAATGTTAATAGAATAGTATATTGTATATTGTATATTAAATAAAGTAAATGGATCAAGTTCAAGTATTATCAGCTGTTTGTAAAAAATTGAATAATGATATTGAATCATTAGCTAATCAAACATCAATTCGTGAATCTGCAATAGCTAAATTAGATTCTAATCAACAATCATATGATGAACAATTACGTCAATTAAATATTGATATTCAATTAAAATTATCTAAAAGTGATTCAATTTTACAAAAATTACAATCAGATGTTGAACAAATTTCACATGGACTTCGAGATATAAATCAGAGTCAACAAGATACAAATAGATCAAATATTCAACGTTATCAAGAATTAAAACTTGAAGTAAATTAAAAAGAAAAAAGAAAAAAGAAAAAAGAAAAAAGAAAAAAGAAAAAAGAAAAAAGAAAAAAGAAAAAAAGTTAAAATAAATCGTTATTTTTTATTTAAATATAGATAACAACATTAAGTCAACGTCTTGATAGAATATTTAATGAACAACAAATTGTTTTACGTACATTTGAAACTGATACAGCACGTGCTCTATCAACAGCTGATTCACGTTCACGAGCTTTTGTTGATGAACTTCGAAATCAAATATTTCAAAGTAAAACTCAAGAAGATACGGAACGAGAAAGACAAGAACAAAAAATAAATCAAAAACTTGATGATATTAAACGATCATTAGATAAATATGTATTTATTAAGATTTTAAACGAAGATTTTTAGTTTTTTTTATTAAAATTATTTATTTTAGGAACGATTGGATAAAAGAATTGATGATGCAATACATCAATTTGAAAGAAAAACAGCATCATTAGAAGATCATTATAGACGAGCTATATCAGATTTAACTAGAAATAATGAAGTTATTTTATTTTAACTTTTTTTTAATTATTTTAACATTTTTTCCTTTTTTTTTTTTTTTTTGTTTTAGTCTGTTGAACAAACTGTTTATAAACGATTTGATGATAAATATCAAAAAACAATGGCTAATTTAGAAAAAGTTAAAAAAGAAATGCGAACTTGTTTTGAATCACTTGAAGGTTCTGTTAAAACATTACAACGTATTACTGATGGAAGAATTAAAGTAACTGAAGATAAATTAGATAAAGAAATAGAAAAACTTCGAAGTATGATTGTTCTTATTTAATATTATTATATTCACATTTATTTATCTTAAATAATATAATTAATATTATAAATAATTATGTTTTAATAATATATATTTCAATTAAGAAGTCTATTTAAATAATATTTATCTTTTATTTTACTTATTTCAATTTATTTTAAATAATGAAACAAAATCTTCAAATAATATATATATGAGTGAATTTCAACTTTATTGTACCATTTTGACAAAAAAAAACGGGAGAAAAAAAAGTTTAGATTCGAAAGCTGATAAGTCGGGTTTTTAACTGTATCATATGAGAGGAGAAATAGAATAAATTTTCCCGACTACTACTATAACTATAGCCATGATATAAGAGAATCATTCAAAACCCATGAAAAATTCTTCAATACGACTCTATTGCTGTTATGTCGAAAAATTACTATAATACGAGAGTTTTCCTGAACGCGTTGAAAATACTTCACTTTATATATAGAAACAACTTTGTTTATATCAATCGAAATATGGTTGAGAGTTATGTCGCGATAAAGTTCGATCACATAACTCTAATAGTGTTGTTTCTTATACATAATCATTGATCTTTTTCTGTAAATCGTGAAAAACAAATTAGAGAGTGCTCGCACCAGTTTTGATAGTCATCTAAACACAAAATCAAGTAATATGTAACGTATGTACTTTAGTCTTAGTTGTGAGAGAGTTATATGCATAAAAATCTTACTGGACAGTTTCTCAAAACAATCTCGTGTGACATATTAACATTATTTTTTTCTCTTTTATAAGAAGGATAAGTTTTCTGACCTCAATATTTTCAAGAATATTTCACCACAACTAGTAGATAAAATGATAAAAATTTCACCCCAATCTGCCTTAATTTAAGAGAGTTATACAGCAAACAAAGTATCTACGTCTCGTGTGACATTTAGTGTGACCAATGAATTTTCAATCTTTATTTTATATCGTTTTGTTAATAAGAAATAGGACAACTTTCTAGTTCTCTTTGTCAGTTTTATTTTCCACTAATTTACTTTTGTTCAACACGAACCCGACTAATTTCTAATGTGTTGTTGCATGGTAAGGTCGTTTTTAAATCTCGTGTGACACAAAACTAAGGATTGAGGGTACACCTCATATTCAAGAAAAAGTCTAATCAGAACCATGATGGAAGAGCCAATCGGTCTCATATCTGAAACGTGTACACTACCTACTATAAATATTGGAAACTTTCAAATCCAAATCCTAAGAGAATCAATCGGTCATGTGACGTTTTTCTACATCACATGTCAGTGAAAATCGAACTTTTGAACCTTGAGCATTCAATATCTCAGACTCCGTGCGAGATAAATTTGTGATTTTTTTGTGTGATAGTGAGCACTAACTAGAGACGTCTAACCTGAAAAATTCATAAAGATAACTTGAGAGGAACTGAAGTTATTAAACTCTTACATCTAGGGAATACAACAGTACAATAATTTTGCAATTTACTCATATATATATATATATGATTAATTCATTTTCTTAATTTAGTTTTCTTTTCGTTAATTGTTTGTTTTTGTAAATAAGTTTTTTCTTTTTTTCAATTTTTTCTTAATTATCAATATTAAATTCTCGAACAATAATTATCTTATTTCGCGTAACTATCTTTATTTATATGTTTTCATAATGTTTCTGCTTAATGTGTTTTATTTTCATTTATATGTCTTTATATTGTCTGTAGAAAATCAAGATTTCTATCATTATTTTGTCTTTAATCATGGATTTAGATCGTATTTTTAAGGTCGTTAAGTTTAATTGAGAGAGAAAGAATTTATTATAAATTGAATCATTAAAAAAATAATTGACCTTGTTCACATTTATAAACAAAAAGATAATTATTATTTAATATGTTATTTTAGTTTTCTGCTATTTTTCATTAAAAGAAAAAACAAACAAATTCAGTACAACTAATTAATTGAAAAAAAAAAGAAAAAAAAACAAACTAATTACAGTTGTTGAGAACACTAATAATAAAAAATAGTTTCCTGACACTAAAAAGAGAAGAAAAAGGAAGAAAGATTATATAAAATGATTATTAAAAAAGAAAAAAAAAATTCAAATAAAGTTTTTATAAACCAGCTTCGTAGAATTGTTTAAATTCTTGAGGATCAACAATACCATCCTTGTTTTTATCAATTATGTTGAAAGCAGCAGCAGCTACATCAAACGGAACATGACCAACAGTTCCTCCTGATGATTCATATAATGATGATGATGATGATGTATATCCACCAGTTAAACCACCACTAAGACCAACATCTACACCTCCTCTTCCTCCTCCTCCTCCTCCTCCTCCTCCTCTACCCAATGAATATAATGAAGATTCGTATGTCGATGAACCATAGACATTACCAGCAGCTCCAGCTCCTTCAACTAGACCACTTTCGAAAGCTCCATTAATCAAACCTCATTTAAGATAAATAAATAAATAAATAAATAAATAAAACAAAAGACATCTTATTCAAATACCTGTTCCAACGATTTGTGAACTTTGAAAAGATCCAGGTGAGAATGATGATGAAGTTTCTCGAAATGCTCCACCAGAAACACCAATTAAATCAGCTCCAGTAAAACCATTATCACCTAATGATGATTCTTGATTAAATGATGATAAACTAATTGTAGCTGCAGAAGTACCAGCTGGTGGAGACTATAAAATATAATTATTTTTTAAATTAAATTCAATATATTTTTATATAAAATAATACTATATCTTCAACAACACCAGCAGCACGAGCTTGTTGAATAAGTGATTGACCATCAAGTAATTGTGATCCATAACGTTGAACATAAACTTGAGGATTTTCTTGAACAACATCCAAACGTTGAAATTGTCGAACAATCCGAACTTGAACTGGTTCATATTGAATTATAATATTACGTGGTTTAGGATATTCTTTAACTGATTGAGCACGTTGAACAATTGTCTTTCGTTTACCATCAACTCCATAAGGAATCCAACGTTCAATAATAATATCACCTATTATTATTAATAAAATAAATATTTAATAATGAATAATTAATATACTAACGTGGTCGAGGTGGATCTGATGGAATACGTTCGATAATAACTGATCGAGGTGGTACAGGTAAAGCAGGAAGATTTCGGATAATTGTTTGAGCAGATTGTGAAGCTGGTGGTTGTGGTGGACGTTCACGAAGAATAAGTGGAGGAGGTTGGGGAAGAGGCGGGGATTGTTGTTTTATTCGAAGAGGTGATGGAACAGGTGGTTGACCTGGTCGTACTTCTTTTATTATAAGTGGCTACAAATATTTAACTTTTATTTATATATATATAAACAAATATTATTTACTCCTGGTGGTGGAATAGGTGGTGGTTGAAGAAAGCGCAATTTTATGTTTTGTGTGTAAGTTTGAACACCCCCTATAGCTGGTCGATGTATTATTTGTGGATTGGTATCAAAATAGAGTCCAGCACCTTTTACTTCTGCACCATATTTTGACCAAGTAGAATTACTTTCATCTGTATAACTATCAGCTTGATTTATTCCTGTATCATCATAACCATTATTAGTTATTGGTGATTTAAATGATGATGATTGAAATGTTGGTCCACCAATAAGAGTACCACCAGCATCAATACCAGTAGATGATGTCAAACTTGATGATTCGAATGATGAATCACCAAATCCACCTTCAACAGAATAAGATCCACCACCACCTCCTAATGATGAAATATTTGATGATTCGTATGTAGCTGATTCAAAATTAGCACCTGCTCCACCAACACCAACACCAACACCAACACCAACACTAACACCACTACTATATTGTCCATCAGCACCAACATCAGCACCAATCCAATGTTGAAATTCGTGTCGATCAATAGTACCGTCTTGATTGAGATCGACTTGATTGAAAATAGCTTTAGTTGCATCGAAAGCAGCAGTAGTTGGAGCTGTCGATGATGAATACGACGAATATTCGTAGTTGTTCATATTTTGATAAATGTGTCTTGTTTATGAAAAGGAATAATTAGAAATGATGTTGCAACTAGATCAGTCTTTATATATAATATGAGTTTATGTTTAGTTCTTTCTCTTTTTTTTCACCTTCTCACCTGACATTGATCAAAGAAGTAATGGTAATGGTGATTAATGATGCGTATCTCCAATGACACATTCTTGTCTCTTTTTTTTTTTGTTACAATTTTTCTTTTTTTGTATTTTACCGCAATATTTTCAGTTATTCTGATGTCCTTAAATGTATTGATAGAAAAAGAATCTGTTAACATAGAAAATATCTTTTCGATGTTGTTATGAGAGTAACCGTTAAACGACATAATATAGATTTTTGTTTTAATTAAATAAATAAAAATAGTAGATGATAGTTTTATATTTGAAATGAATATAAAGTGACAAGTATCGGCAATTTATGATGGTTAATATCAGTAAAAAAAACAACTAATGTTGTAATATAGTTTTATCGAGTATATTATCAAGGTTAAAAGTAAAGAGTAAATTAAAAAAAAAGTAAATAAATTAATATTTATTGTTTAATGATAATATAAAATTGAGTTGATTATATTATTTATTTCTGATAGAAGGATTTAAAAATAATTTATTTTCGATATGTAATGAATATTCTATAATGATTGAATATTTATAAATCAAATTATTTATTTTCACAACACAAGATAAAAAAAAAAGAAAAAAGAAAAAAGAAAAAAAGAAAAAAGAAAAAAAAAATGTGGCAAAACTATGTAAAACGTGTTGATTGATTATTATGATAGAATAAAAGATCGTTTTCTTTAGATGTTTTTGTTAAATCTTGATCAAGTAAAAATTTTTCACAATTATTTATCGCTCGATTATTTGTTGAACTATAATAATTAATATAATTATTTGTTAAAAATTGATTTTGATGACGATTTGAAAAAAAAAATTGATGACGTTTATCATTAAGATTATTTTTCATAGAAATTGATGATAATTGACTATTCAATGGTATATTATTTATTGATGTTGTTGTATTTTGACGAGAATGTTGGTGAGATGAAGAATTTGGTGAACATTGTTTAAATGTTTGACGTTTTTTTTGTACTTTATTTAATAATGGAATATTTGTACGATTATCAGTTAATTCTCCATCAATTTTATTTTCATCAATACATGGAAAACATCTATAAAGTTTACGAAATTCTCTATTAAATCTTGCCTAAAATATAAAGAAAAAAAAATCTTTTTTTTTTTTTTTATCAAAGTTAAAATAACATTGAAAAATTGAAGCGAAACAAATGTTATAAAAAACAATTTCACACATATTTATGATAGACAATGTTGAAACAAAGTTTCAAGAACATTATTCAATATGTATATTTATTTTTATTTTTCTATTAATCTAAAGATTGCTTCTAGTCGTCAGTTATTTCTTATGCATAACAGTAAGAATAGCTTCGAGGAATATCTCGATCTTGATTTATTTAACTGCATATCTTAACATAATCTATATTCTTATATCGTCTCACAATTATAAACAGAAATGTTTTTCATCACCTCTAGATCAATATTGAATATGGAACTTTTCTTTTTTCACTAATAAATAAAGAAAAAACAAAAACATACACTACAAAAACCATAAATAAATGGATTATGACATGAATTTGACATAGCAAGCCAATTAGCACATAACCATAATACAACAATATGTTTAAAACTAAATATAAAAGAAATGATAAAAAAAAAAAAATTTTTTTATATATATATATATATATTCATACTCATTTATTTCAGGTTTGTATACATTAAGAAAATTATATAATTGTAATGGAAACCAACAAATAAGAAATAATATCACAACAACAAATAACATTTTTAATACCTATATTAATTAAAGATTTTTTTTTTTTTTTAATTTTATTTAATAATATATTAAATAAAAACTTATATAATTCTTATCTAACTGAAAAAAAACATCTGGTCAATTTTAATAAAAGAAGATTTATGTTTACAAATGTCTTATATTTAATCCAGTTCGATAGAATAAATAGAATAATATCTATAGAAGAAATATTTACTCAGCATAATCAAATCTACATCTGTTTTTTATTTCTTTTTATCTTTATTTTTATATTTACAATCTTATTTATATTATATATATATATATATATTCGATTAGAAATCTTACTTTACGTTTATTTCTTGCAATAACTTCTTGATATTTTGTTTGTCCAACGGGTTTAGAAAAATATAAATGTGATCCAATACGAAAATAAGCACAACTTATTATTATAAATGGTATTATATATTGAGAATATATATTATAAACAATATATATTTTATGTATATAATAAGATCTATTTATTGTTGATTTTGTTGAATTATAATGTTCTTGTTTTTCATATATATAAGGTAAACATTGATAACCAAAATCATCAATAAAATAAACATTATAAAAAAATAAACTTGGAATTGATGATCCTAATGCTATAAGCCATATAATAGTAAATATAATAAATGCAGTTTTAGTTGATAATTTAGGTTTTAATGGATGAAGCATAACATAATAACGATCAAGTGAAACAGCAACCAATGTATATATAGATACATCAACTGAAAGTATTTGAACAAATGGTGCTAGTTTACAAAGAAAATGTGGTAAAACCCATTTTTGTAAAGCTGCAGCTTGAAACTAGTTCAATTAATAATAAAAAAATTTCTATTATTATATTAAATAAAATAAATACTTACTTGAAATGGAACTGCAAAACAAGCAACAAGACAATCAGCAAGAGCTAAATTACATATAAAATAATTTGTTACTGAATGCATCCGTCTATTACATATAACAATATAAATAATCGATGAATTACCAATAAGAGCAAGAAAAGTTATTATTCCATATGCAAAACTTAATAGAATTATTTGATATTGTTCTGGTATTAATGTTTTTGTTAAATCAGCAGCACTCAATGTTACATTTGATTGTAATATTGATGTTGAACTAACAAATTTACTTCTATCTAATATATTATTGCTTTTATCTAATAAATAATCTGTCATTGAATCCATTAAGATTCATCATTATCTAACAACTAATATATATCATCGTTTTTATCGTTTAACAACTTTATATAAAAACATTGTATAGAAATCTAAAAAGAATAACTTTATACAAAATCGAAATAAAAAAGAAACAATTTTATATGTAATTTAGCTCTTGCTGATTGTCTTGTTGCTTGTTTTGCAGTTCCATTTCAAGTAAGTNAAACAATTTTATTTATTTTATTCATTAGAATAATTTCATTTAACTGACTATATATTAGTTAATTTGAATGTCTACAATATATTATCATACTAAAGTCAGTTATTAAGATGATTTAGAAGAAAAAAAAATACTCTTCTTTATTTTCTCTTCTCATCTTCTCTCATCTCGTCTCTTCATGTGTATTCATTGCATTCATCAACTGGAATAAGTCACACGTTTTCATGCGAACATCATCATCAAGAATATTAGCAGAGAGAGAAAGAGAGAAAGAGGGGGAAAAAACAGAAAGAACAAGAATAAAATAATAATAATAATAATAATAATAATAATAATGATGAAAATTCTCTCCATATATAATATTGACAAAGTTAACTTGTTTTCATATGGCTATAAGTAAATGATGTATAACGAAAGAAATAAGCAAGAGGTCTGTACGGTAAACATGAATTTTCCTTTTTTAAACTTCTAACATATTATCTTTGATCTGTTAATGTTTTTCTTCTTGTCTCTCAATATATACGGTTCGAACGAGAGTCAAAAACAACAAGAGATATCATCGTCACGAATGTTAATAGTTAACCGTTATAGGCTAATAGGTTTTCTCTTAACTTGTTATTGATGCGTTTAAAATATCTAAAGTATCATTTAAAAAACGACAGTAGCAGCTGTTGGTTGGCATTAAAAAAAAACAAGATATGTTCTATATTGAAAATCGTACTATTGCATATGATTTGTCTGTTATAGAAGAGAAACATACGAAGAAAATAAGTCTTAAGGGGAAGATTTTTGATTGAAGAAAAAGAAACGTCGATCTTATCCAAAAAAAAGACATATGGATATCTGTAAATATTACTCTCACTTGTTATCGGGCTGTCATTTATTGTGTAATAGGATAGCTCGTCATCTTGTTAGAGATTATGATTGACACCAAATGGAGTTAACGAGAGAATGTTCGACTAAAATATACATACATTTGAATAACGACAGAAAACAACGATATAAACATACGAAATTTGAGAGTTTTGTCATTGCTCTATCTTACATTTACTTATGTCAAGATAAATTCTATTTGTTTACGAATTTTCTTTCGAAAAACTAAATGAAGAATGTCGCATCCTTTTATTTCTTCTATTGAACAATTCCACTTAGCTAAGCCCAATTTTCTTTGAAAGGTCTATTGAGTAGAAAAAAAAGTTATTTACATTGTCTTTACAAGCTGTGTAAAGACTGTAAAATAAGAAAAAAGAACAAGAAAAAGAATGTATGTGATAACCGTCAATCCTTCGCATCACTCTATCGCATAAATAGTCTTCTAAAGGGTTTCTCATTGTTCTTCGTTTCGAACACATAAAATATAGTTGCTGCTTGATTTAGTGATGACGCATGTTGATAGTCAAGAGTCCACTTGTACGTCTCTTAGTAAATAGAGATTTCTATTCGATTTTCCTTCATAATAGATTATTGAATGATCGACAACAATGCAAAGGTTTTTTTCATTCATACATTTTCAAGTAGATCATTAACTTATACTTACCTTAGTTATAATCAATGATTGGATTTAGTTGCATGTTTGACAGAAAAAAAAATTTCATTTTTCTTTTTTTAATCTAGACCAATCCTAACTATGTTTTGTTGCAAGCAAGAAAAATTCACTGGAGGATAAAATATTGATACTATCGATTAGATTTTCAATAAACAAAAAAGAAAAAGGTCTCCCACATGCCATTCTCATCAAGATTTATACAGAAAAATAATCTATGCCGTATATAATTATGTTTAAAAAGAAGAATGTTTTTAATATAAAGAAGTCAAATAGATCTATTGCTTTTATATGAGAAAAAAGATTAGTTATTTAATTATAAATCAAAATTTAATCAATATTTATATATATGTTTAAATCGTGATAAAAACGATTCAAATCAATTGTTACAATTTAATAAACAGAATAAATCTACTTTGGAAAAATAAATTGTTCTTTTTATAGAAATTATATTAAGAATAAATAAAAATTATTCAATATGACTAAGCCAATTATCATCAATAAGACGATCTGAATAAAAAGATAACATTTATAACAAGATAGATAATTGAG
>CAJNSZ010002024.1:0-18801 GCA_905329745.1 Rotaria sp. Silwood2
TACTATATCCGGATGCAATTACATAAGGAACGATTCCATCTGTCCAACGTGCACCTCTATCACGCTGTGCCACTCCACGCTTCAATTATTAGCAAAAAAGGAAGACACATCTTATCAAAAAAATATCATGATCAACTTACCCCTTTGGGTAGATGGAAATATATATCACCTTCATGTGCATTCACTAAAAAATAAAAGAAAAAAAACAAAAATAGAAATTTAGCTGAATCAAAGTAGAAAATACTTGATTAAATCTCCTAGTTATTCCATCGCGTACTATGCAATCGCTCAAAGATGGAAGTCTTTTATCATAAATCATTCTAGCTTCGTAAAAAAGAAAATAATTGAAATAATATAGCTTTGAATAGTCGATAAAGTATGACTGTTGTCTCTCATGTTTGATAAAAATTAATAAAACTAATACCTCCCATTCACACAGAACAATTTGATTCTTTTAGATAGAACGTTCTTCCTTCTAATCGTCTATAAGAGAATGACTTCTCAGTAATATCGACGGAAAGAGATATGAATAGTCCAGAAGTAGTTCCTTATGGATCACACTAACAAAGTTTATTTAGTCATCAACTTACGATTTTCTTCCGGATTGCTTCGT
The DNA here is from genome assembly GCA_905329745.1 of Rotaria sp. Silwood2. Taxonomy (NCBI): domain Eukaryota; kingdom Metazoa; phylum Rotifera; class Eurotatoria; order Philodinida; family Philodinidae; genus Rotaria; species Rotaria sp. Silwood2. The sequence goes on from CAJNSZ010002024.1 coordinate 614, forward strand.
GCCATTGGTGAGTTCTTCATAAAAATTGAAAAACACAGATTATATCCGAAACCTTATTGAACGTAGAAAATTACTCACTGCTGTCGTCGGTAGTGCATGTACACTTGCTATAATGATGATTGAAGAAGCCATCACATAAAAAACAGTGATCATCATTGCTTTGAGCGTAGTATGTATTCAACTGATAGTACTTTGTATGTAACAACCCTTTATATAAACTTCACCATCGTCCCACGTAAAGTCAGAAATGTTCGAGGTAATTTTATGTGTTATTGAGAGATAACTAGTTTTGATTACACACTAATTATTTTAAAATTACTAAACATGATTTGTTTTCATATGTAACGCATTCAACCGTGCGCCATCCCCAAGCATGACTATGCTAGAAGTTTCAAAAGTAACTAGAAGTACGATTGAGAGATAGTCAATTATAATTACGGTGAAATTGCATGGAAGAGAACGATTGATATTTTCTTCATTTAAGCATGATAAGAAGTCGACTATAACCTAATGATGTTTGCACATAATTGAATGACAAGTTGAGATATTGATGAGAGTGTGAGTGATGATGAAAGAAAGGGCTTAGGTTCTACATCTGAGTTTGAGGATGTGAATCTGTGAGTGTCACTGAGATGGTGATTCTGAATGATTTTTTATTCCATCCACGCTAACTCCACGCATATTCATACTCATACCCATACCATGAAACTAAGAACTATTTCTCAAGAATATTTAACCTGATAGACACATTTTAAGAACGAAATAATCATGTGGAAAATTCGACAAATAGTTCTCATGTATTGGTGAACATATCTTTAATGTTCGACATGAATGGTTCATTGGAAAATTCCTTCATTATCATATATTTCTCTAAAGATTTAGCTAAAAACTCATTGAAATCTTCTTGAATGATATACGTCTTATTTTATGAGGAACGGTTAGATTGAAACTGACTTTTGACAAACATAAATGATAAACGATGATTCATATTTATCGTTATTGAAAAAGTGCAGAATATTTACTTATTTTGTCTTGTATTGATGATTCACATATATTTTAATTAATAAAAAATATCTCACGCTCATCACAACATCAATTTAAATGTTTCTCTTGCGTTTTGACACTTCCTTTTTTTCTATTTGCACTTAACCAACGTCATAATCATCTATAATGATATGAAAATTAAGCTGTGAGGTTCGTTATCGTCTGCAATCAGTTAACGCTTGACACTTGTGAAAAAATATTTCTATAAGGTATTTTCTCGGATATACTTTGACTGATGATCATTAAAATCAATATGATGCAATTGCAAGCCATTCGTACGATTTAAGGTCGACTTTTTTTTGAAAATTTCGTCTTTCAACGGAATGGTTTTACGTGTTGAGATATATAGTCAAGGGGGGAAAAGCTGAATTTTTGATTTACCAGATTGACTTGATTGACAATGATTGATAGTGATTATCCACTTTTTTTATATCGAGAAAACATCAGTCCGAGTTCTTTTTCGGCCATTATAATATTTCTATGATTGAACAACAGGAAAATACTGTGACTCTACACGTACATTTTGATACGAAACTTGAATATACACATGACAAAAAACCAAGGGAGAAAAAGCGAGACTTCAGGAGTGCGTACTTCATTTGTACTTCACCTGTACTTCAGTTGTACTTCACTGTACTTCACTTGTACTTAGAGATGTAACAATACCAACACGGTACTGAGGCATTGGTATTAAATGGTATTGGTATTGACTGGTATTGGTATTGATCGGTATTGGTATTGATCGATATTGGTATTGACTGGTACTGGTATTTGCATTGGTATATGGGGGCGGGGGGCGGGGGGCGGAGCTGCTGGTACTTCTCGTGAAACTCAAAACTTTTGAGAAACCAGTCAGTAATTCGGATTCCTCGACCCCGAAAACCTCTGATCAAACTTTATAAAAAATCGTTTTTCTCGAAGAATAACCTTGTTCTAACGAAAAAAATCAAATTAGAAAATTTTGAGAAACCAATTATATATTCTTGATTTTTTCATCAGGAATACGTCATTTTAAGAAGATAACATTTTTTATAAAATTTGATCAAAGGTTTTCGGGTCGAGGAATCTGAATCCAGTGTCGATTTTTCAAAATATTGATGTTTCACGTGAAGGACCAGCCGCCCTCTCCTTCCCATACACCATCACGTCAAACATCAATATTTTGAAAAATCGACACTGGATTCAGATTCCTCGGCCCGAAAACCTTTCATCAAATTTTATAAAAAATGTTATTTTCTTAAAATGACGTATTCCTGATCAAAAAAATCAAGAATTTATAATTGGTTTCTCAAAACTTTCTAATTTCATTTTTTTCTTTAAAACAAGGTGTCAAAAAAAGTGAACTCCACACGTATACTCCAAATTTGGAGCTCACTTACACAATCATATTTTACCAATCAAATCCAGTCCATGTTTTCTTGTTTACAGTAGTAAAATTCCCTTGGACTGCAATCTTAGGTGGAGACTAGTGTCTGATGTTGTATAGGTATATTACCAGAGATGCTAGTAGCATCATCTTGAATTCCAGTAGCATCATTCGGAATGTTAATAGCATTACCTGGGAGCTTGTAGCATTACATGGTATGCTAGAGGCATCGCCTGCGATGCTACAGGCAAAACTGGGATCCTAAAATCTGATTGGCTGGCAATAGACCAATCTGATTCAAGGAAGCTATTTCTTCACTATTGTATGGACAAAACATACTCATGTTCGGGTCAAATGAAAGAGGACCCCAGATAACCCTACGATTGGCCCAAACAACCCTATGCTTTGTCCTAATAATACAGGAAAAAACCACACTAAAATCTGATTGCTTGATAATCGATCATTCAGATTCGAGAATGCTGCTTCTTCGCTATTGTAAGCACAAAGCATTGCCATGTTCGGGTCAAACGAAAGAGGACTCCATATAACCCTTCCGAACAACCCTGTGTTTAGTCCTGACAATGGCTGAAAAAAACTTCCGCGAATCTGATTGGTCGATTAACCACCAATGAGATTTTAGTGCGGTTTTTTCCTCTATTCTAAGGACAAAGCATAGGATTGTTCGGGCCATTCCTAGGATTATCTGAGCCTTCTTTCATTTGGTCCGAACATGAGTATATTTTGTCCTAACAATAGCGAAGAAATGGCTTCTTCACATCTGATTGGTCGATTGTCAACCAATCAGATTTTAGCATCCCAGTAATGTCTGTAGCATAACAGATGATGCCTTTAGCATGCCATATGAAGCTATTAGCATCCCAGGTGATGCTAGTAGTATGCCAGATAGTGCTACTAGCATTCCAGGTATTGGAGAAGCAAACTTGAAGCTTGAAGCTGACCCACTTTGGAGTTAAATTTTTTTGATCGATGCGTAAGTGAACTTCAAATTTGGAGATCACGCACTTTGATGCTCACTTTTTTTGACCAAAACAAGGTTATTCTTCGAAAATAACGATGTTTATAAAGTTTGATCAAAGAGTTTCGGGGTCGAGGAATCCGAATTACTGACTGGTGTCTCAAAATTTTTGAGTTTGATGTGAAGTAGCAGCAGCTTCCTCATATACTAATACAAATATCAATACCAGTCAATACCAATTGGTATTGGTATTGACGGTATTGGTATTGTTACATCCCCGCTTGTACTTCGCTGTACTTCAGTTGTGCTTCACTTTTATCTTGAAGTAGAAGAAGCCTCGCTTTTCCCGCCTTGCTTTATTCTGAACAATTATTAATAGTTACTATTGATTGACAGCTGATTGACAATGATTGACATGATTGACAAGTGATTGATAATGATTGACAATGATTGCTTTGATTGCAATCAGCTTTTCCCCCCTTGTGTATAGTACTGTTAAATCAATAAAAGTAACTGGTAGTTGTTCCACTAGTGAAAAGTAAAAGACTTCAGATGATCACAGAAAAAGATAAGTTGAAATCTGATCTTTCAAGAACGATATAGTTTTTTATTTCGAACTTTGCTTTTTTTTCAAACGAATCCTTCATTTTCTTCTCAACGTATATGTTTTTTCTTCAATCCATGCATAGAGAATGTCAGAAAGCTTATTTTAACATGAGTAAACTCATCTTGAGCGTTTGAAAAGAATTTTTCACATCTATCTATATGAGCCTTCTAAAGAACTTTTGATTCATATAAGATACATCTAGGTTCCTTTCCACTTTGTTGGAAAAAAATTGATCTAACTGTCAAAAAGAAAGCGATGTAAAAAGGTTGATAGTTGAAATTCGAGAGCATTCGTTGCGTATTTAGCGATCTTATTTTGATGAAAGTTATTCTGATCATGATATACAGCTTGCGAATGTGGGTAGGCGTATGAATATTTGGTTGGTTATGGGTCTTAATGAAGAGATAGAGTATACGTCCACCCACTCTATAATGGCTAGAGAAATCGTTACGTTATTTTTCTTATGTTTGTTAGCATTGAATGTTTAGGCGGATGAAAAGAAAAGATAAAACATGTTAAATGTGTATAGCAGGCCTCGTAGCGATGACTTCCGAGTGCATAGGAAAATATAGGATTTTAAAAGTAGCATTTTTATAGGATTGTTATAAAAATATAGGAAATATATAGGACGATTTGTTTTCAATAGGAAACCTTTTAAAGTATTTGTCATGCATCACAGTGTCTTTAACATCATAAACAATGCTTAGTGTAAGGTGTCGAGAAATCGCAACCAATAATTCTTATAGTTTCTAAAAAATCATGCAGCAAAGTTCGATCCAAAAACGAATTAAACAAGATAATGTATCTGTTCGATTTATTAACACTTGTTGATTAATATCTTTACAAAAAATATAAAATATAAAAAAAAAAAGCATATATCACAAAACAGTTGAATTTATTTTTATAAACAACTTGTTTTATCTGTTTTTCATAGTTATTGACATAATACATTCGAAAACTGTATAAACAATTATATACAAAAATATAAATGAACCATAAGAAAAAAATCTATTTTAATTAAGACTCATGGTTAGCTAAATCAATTGTAATTCTCGGTTTCTTTTGTTGTTGTTGTTTAGCAAATGCATCTTTTCTTTTCTTTTGAATATTAATTAAGTCCTCTGTAACTTTCAATAGTTCATTACCAATAACTTTACTTCGATTGTTGCCACCATCAATTAAAATTGTAGCTCTATCAACATCGAGACAATCTTTTTTTTTAATTGCCAGTTGTAATCGGGAACTGCCATCAGTGATTATTAAATTCGCTTCTTGTTGTTGCCGTTGCAAATCTTTTTGCTTCATTAGCAAGTCTTCCTCTTGTTGTAACACTTGTTTGTATACCTCATCAGCATTGTCTCGTTCTTCTCTCTCCTTTTCAATCCGCTCTGCAGCTGCTTTCACAATCGCCTGTTCTTCTTTATAAAAAGAATAAGAATTTTGAACGGCTTTAATCAGTTCTTTATTAATCGGTACCTAGACATAAAAATATAAATGTAATTTTTCAAAATCAAATGAATCGATACATGCTTTGTGACTGAAACCACCACCAGAAAATTTAACAGCATCATATGTAGTACGTAATCCATTAATTGATAATTCAGATAACGATGATCGATTTGTAGTAACAATATTTTCATTAATTGAAAAACCACGTTCAATATCGGCATTACCGTGAGAAATAATCAGAATATTTTTCACAAGCTTTGAAAAGGTAGGATATTTTGAACGGCCATCTGATAACGTTATAGCCAAAACATTGTTCCAATAAAAATCAATTCGTTGGTAGATAATGTGATCATTACCAGATGAATCTTTTTCTTGGCTTTTTATTATCCATTTTTCATCAATAGTTTCATATGAATAAATTAACCACTCATTGCGTAAATGATCAATTTCATTATCTGTTAATAAATGTGGAACAGCACGTGCAACACGAATAATTTGATCAGCACTATGTGTTTCTTTCAAAGAATGATGCAAAATTTGCACATCTCTTTAAAAGGTGTTCTTTAACGGTAAATTTAATTGAAAGTATTGAGCAATTCCATGATAGATTTTTCTAACATCAGAAAAAAATGTCTCACGCTCCTGTTGTGTAAGTTCATTCAATTCTTTACGAGTTTTTTCTCCTATAAATAAAAAAGAATATCAGTAAATAAAACGATGATGAAGTAGTGATTTTCAACGATACCAATTCGAATCTGTTTGTTGTTCAATTGTTTCTCGTTTAACTTAAAATCTAAATCCAACAAATCGCTACCAGATTTATCCGCAACATAATCAGATTTTAAGAATTGTAACGAAACCAAATGAAATAATTCAGATAATTCGTGGTGAAGAAGATGAATAAGCGGTCCCTCCTGTTGAAACCAAGTTAAAAACCGATCAAAAATAGTTTCACATAAGAACAATACAAAGTGTAATCGGATTTTAGATACATTTGATGTTAAATTAGATTTAATTTTCTCATATTTATCATTTTTACGAATTTGCGCTTTTTGACAAGTTGGTAAAAAAATTAAGAAATATTCGTTTAGAGGTTCCCATAATGCTAGAAATTACCAAATATAATATTCTAATAGAAAAGTGAAGGACAAAAAATTGTCAATAAGCTTACTTAAAACACGAGCAATAACTTTACCAAGAAGAATCCAACGTGTGATTGTGAAGTATAGCAATGTTTTTTCAACCAAATCATCAAATTCATCAATTGTATCAACTAAATCTTCTTTACGTGCAGGACTCTGCTTAAACCATGAATAAATTTCTGTGCAGATATTTTCCACGTGCCAGTTGGCCGATGATATACCTAAAGCGGAAGATTAAGAAATAATAAATAATCTTATTGACTCAAAGAGACATATAAAAGTACCGGTTTTAAAGCCATTGTGCACCGAATGAAGATTACCCGATCCTAATAAAAGTAAACCACTTTCAATCTTCTTCATCTCTTCATCAATTAAATTTTCCAATGAAATATTAACAAATGGATTATCACGTTCTAACATTAACAATCGTTTCAGATTAATACCATCTGTTTTAAAAGAATTAATAATAGCATCTTGAAGAACATGAGCCTGAGTATGTCCTAACATGACAGACTTATAATATCGAGTGACAACAAGTCCTTCACCATAAGACCAAAACTTAATTAATAAATCCAATTGTTTTTTATTTTGCACATTTGTTTGTTCATCAAAACATAACACAAACTTCTCACAACGTTTTAACTGTTTAATTAAATCTCGATGAAAATAGGGTCCGATTCCATGAGACATTACATATGACAATTTTTTTGATTGCATGTTAAACTGTTGGGCAATTTTAGAATCGGGAAACATAGATATAAATGTATCACCGATACTATCACTTGAATTGTAAGTAAAACCTCGTCGTGCCACCGTTAAAGCCCAAACAGTTTCGGCGCTCGTAACTTGTTCATCAAAATTTAATATCACCGCCTTTCGAATATCATCAAGTCGTAATGAACCAGTTTTAATAACATTATTAGTTCATAATTGTTGAGATTTTGGTGGTACAATAACAAATTTTTAATTATTTTTTAATAGTTTCATATTTTCCATATGTCCTTTCGTATTCAAATGCTGATAAATTGCACTCCAGCCCTGATTTTTCACATTCACGATCGCCTATTTTACATAATGTGCATTGGAATGTTGTTTCTGTTGTACCTTGCTTTAGCCAATTATGTACTTGATTTCCATCATTATCTGTTCTTTCTAACCATATTTAGTTAAACTTGGTGTCTTTTGGCATAAAATTATATTTTCAAGTTTTTAGCACTGGTTATACCGTTTATTATCAAAAAAATGAAAAAGGGTGTGTGTTTATAGGATCGTGTCATATGTTAAACAATAGCACAAAGAATGTGATCACGCCAGACGTATTGAACAATAGTACAAAGAATGATAGTCACACCAGACGTTGAGCAATAGTATAACAACGATGGTCACGCCAAATGTAGAAAAATAGACAATTGAAAGATAACATGATAGACAAGGATCACCTCGATAACACAAATAAAATTCGTAATTTAAAATAGATCTAGATCGAAAAAATAATTTTACACTTTTGATAAACGTAAGTATTTGATTTACAAGAAAGCATCACATAATCTTGTGTAAAACTCAACTTAAAGCCTATGAAGAAATAATTAGTCATCTTTAATAAAACAATTGGAATAAAAAAAAGAGTCAATCCTAATAGTAAATATACTGATAGACGAGAACGTGTATATATATATTTATATATATATATACTGTCACTAGTTGTCATTCGTTTTACTATAGAAGCTATATGGTAATATCTATTGAAGCATGTGTATTTTTTCTGATTAAAACATATTCACTAGAGAAGAATCTTAACTTTTTCAAATATATAGGAAATATAGGATAGATGCCTGAAAAAGAGGACTTTATAGGAAAATTTCTAAAGATATAGGAAAAATAGGAAAAATAGGACGACTACGAGGCCTGATTATGATCCTGACGAACTACCGTATCCAATACCACACATATGTCAATCGGATTTAACGAATATTGAATTTTCATTACGACGATCACCATTAAAATGTGGACTGCATGCTATTCAGAAATTTTTACCTGATAAACCAGTACCACAATATATCGATAGTGCAGTTAGCGTCTTAAGAGCTTTAAGTAAGTTGAGAGAAATCTTTCGACTAAGTGATAGACTGAGCTGGAACTTCTTTGTATATGTCTATAATGATCTATGTATAATAAAATTAATCTAAGGATAGAGATGATCTGGACATTGACATCCTCGAGTGATCTTGTCAACTTTGATTTTAAGATCTAATTTGATATGATGTTTAGTTCTCACATAATTGAATAATTTGAGATCATCGACTGAATAGTATTATGAAATATAATTATTATGATAATCTATGAAAAAAATGATCGAGTATAGGATTATGTCAGATCTGAGATAACAGAATAAACGACATAATTAACAATTTACTGTTTCTAATTCCATAAGAAAACGTGAACTGAAATAATAAGATTCGTTTCGTACGATTGTAAAAGAAACTTTTCATATGGAAAATGATCTATACATTATTCCGTATTTTTTTTAATTGCGAATATCTTTTGACAGAGAGAAGATAGTGTTGCGTTTTTCACTGCTATGTTTGATGAGTTTTCTAAATAAATCGACTGGAAACTTATCTTCTTCTAACATAAGGAAGATCCAAAAGACTGATTAATTTTGCATGATAATAATGAGACAAATTGGCTCAGAATGTGCGAAAGAATAGTAATTACTTACAAGGGAAAAATTCTCACAATTACCTTACGAAACACGTTGTTCTAAATCCTTGGAAAACAACACTGGATTATATTGTCTCACAATCTATATTTTGATAGGTCATGATTTCTTTTATAATGCAAAAACCACAATTCCTTATTGGATTCCTATCATTGACTATCGGCAACAAAAAGTGCCTGGTAAATATCAAGACAGGCTTCAGATGTTTTTTCTCTTTTCTATCTGTAGTCTAATAAAATTGAACCAGAGAGCACCTTTCATTTGTCTATTGCTATTATACCAAAGGAAGAAAACTAGATTTGCTTAAGTCATAGCATTTCGTCCTCTACTTCGATGTTAATTTTAGCTTCTGAAATTGAAAATTTTATCAGAAGATCAATAGTAGACACAAACTGTCTAGTAAATTATCAGCATTCTACATTTATAGAAAACGTTATATAGATAGTCTATTACTTTCAATACATCAAATATAGTTTTTTGAATTCTTAGAAATTTTGAGAAAAGCTCCGAGCCAAAATTTTACAGATCTTGGAAAATTACTTTCGAAAATTCCTGACTTTGGCACAATACAAATGTCCGTATCTGTATTAGGTGCACTTCGAGAATACGACTGTGGACATGATCTTATTTGTCTTTCATCTATTTTGGACGTTTTAAATTCAACAGCGCTATTTTCCTTAATTTCACCAAATTTTAAGAGTTCTGAGGGTGATTTTATGACACTATTGAATATAATGAACAAAATTTTGTCAGTTAAAAAATCAATTTCGGTACAGCAATTTAATGTGGATCGTATTTGTTAAGTTGCTAATTTAACTAAAATAAGACATATTATTGGACCAGCATTGAGACGTTATTCAAATTTGGAAAAATCGTTTAATATATCTGATTATCGCGTACAAGCACACAAAAAATATGGACAATGGGAGTCAATAGCGAAAGCCTTACTAGCTGGTTATTGTGATAATGTTTTTGTATCAGTGAGAGAATTACAAGAGAAAAATCTTCGCTTTGCTCGATATAAGGATACGGAGGATATTGCTGTTTTAGACATTAAATCAACTCTAACAAGACCCATAAAACAAGAACCTGTGCCTCTTGTAGTTGCTCGAGATGTTTTCTATTCAACTGCCGTTCGTTCTCGAATTATTATTTCATTTGTTGGTGGAATAAAACTTGATTGGATGAATCATTCTATTAAGCGTGAGTTTAGTTTAACTGTTAAAGAAGAAACATATCTTAATAACAATAATAAATATGATAGAGTTCGCTAGCTCTATCCGAATAATATTCAAATGTTACTATCAAATAAAACTCTTAAATTGACTGGTCGATCTGACGTTGTACTCAACGCTGAATTACAATTACGAAAGGAAATGATTACAGAATTAACATTTAAACTAGAAAATCGTTATTCACCAAAGACAACACAATATAAAAATTTAGCGGATAACCTTGAAAAAGTAAGCAAAATGCCCAATATATTTCATTCGATGATATGGCGTTGGGAAGTAGAAAAACAAGTGAAGATTACAGTCGATAATAATACATCTGCAAAAACATGTGACATGAAAATTGTTGGAAGACCGTCTGAAATTGCTAAAGTTAAACAGGAATTTAACTGAATTTTCAGGTCACATATCAATGAGACAGAGAATAATTTTATGTATCACATTTGAAAACAAAGAGATCAATGATAAAAGCAGCTACTTACGTTGATCGTAATTATGTTTTTAACATCTGCCCTGCCAGTGTAGTTTGACCTTACGTTGATTGACAATTATGCGTATAATTTACAAGGAATCTACTGATCTATAGTCGTATTAAAAAAACTAATCAGAATAGAATATTCTATTATATTTCAGTGATCTGTCAGCAGCAGTTAACAGTAGCTTTCCTTTCTAAGAGAGCCCATTTAAATCTCAAAAGCTTAATGAATTTCTCGGAGCTTTGTTCAAGTTGTCTTATGAGTTTCTTGTATATAAAGAAGTTTTATCCATATGAACTGAAAATATATGACGATCGTATAAGATCGAAATCATAGTCAACAGAAGGTCTACACTTTCACACATATCTGAGTAGTTTAGTCTAAAAGTCATAGTTGTAATTGATTTATATGGTAAAATGCTGATGTTTCTCAATTAAAAACAAAGAATGATTTTTGTTTTTTTGTAATTCTTCTAGGGGTATCACCACGAATTTTTCAACCAAAAGTAAGAGAAAATTGTTTAGATGTTGAAGAAAGAATTGCTCGTATAACTGATATTAAAAGAACTCGAGTTGATTTATTTAATGTAACAAGAGGTTCCAATGCAACACGTGAATCACGTATGGAATCTGTACTGTGGGTGGCTGTTTGTAAATTCGATTGTAAGATAGAAGGTGGCTTTGTGCGCGATTGGGTTGTTGGTAACTATACACAGCGTCCAACTAATTTAAAAAAGCCGAGTGACTGGGTAAAATATGAAGGAACAGATAAAATCCCTTATATGATTAAAGAAGTTGTTCCAAGTGATTTTGATTGTCATTTACCAAAAAAAACATATTTCAACATTGACAAGTTTAAAGATGAACTACATAAATTTGGAATAACATGTGATGTTTATCGAAAATCATGAAGATATGTTTTATTAATTGATAAAGATGAAAAGACTCGTCAATTCACAATGGATCTTATCGAACCACATATTGCATTAACTCATGATCGTATTGATTTTGATGTTAATAATTTGTATTTAGAGAAAATTTATACACGTGAGATTGGAATGAGGGTTGACATTCAAAAATTACCTTATTCAATCAGTTTAGAATCTATTGTTAAAAATATTAAAGAGAAGAAGTTTCGCGTTCTTCGTCTACAGATTCACTAATACAAGACCGCATTAATAAAATGAAAAATATTCGCAATTGGACTCAAATTGGAGAACCATTTTCGATTGTACCATCACCTCATTCGCACATTATTTCTGTGGTAGTACCTTTACCTTCATCATCAGATTTATATCAAGATTTAGCAACAAAGATGCAAGTGATTGGTAGTGGAATTCAAATAAAATCAATTGAACAAATTCGAAATCCTCGATTAGAAGGTTTATATGAATTCATGAAAACCAATGTTGCAGGTCAATGTCCACAATCGAATACAAAGGAACGATATTTATTTCATGGAACGAAAACTGACGCAGTACAAGGTATAACTGATTATGGTTTTGATGATAGATATTTCAGTTCCAGTGGACGATGGGGTAAGTGATGGACTGATGAAGATCTTGTCTTTTTAAATTGATACGTGTACAAAGTATATAGCATAATTTCTTCATAATGAAGTTTTTACTGTTTGAAAGCCAAGAGATGGGTTCATTGGCACCTTTTGAAATCTGATCGGCTCATTGAAATAGATCAATCAAATTTTAGAATGTTCTGATGCATCTGGATATTGCTTTTCAAACGTTGAAAACCTCATATCGTTAACTTATGTGTTAGCGTCCATGATGGATCACTTGGACGCTAAACGATGATTAAGATGCGCCTTCTAGTCTAATTGGCTTAGGACAACTACCCGGATAGCAGGAGGTGTGGGTTCGATTCCCACGAAGGTCATCTTTTTCATCGTTCTATCACATAACATCAGTGACACTGTTTGTCTCTTACGTTCTATACATATTGGAGCTAACATTATCCTTAGAAAAAGTCGTTAAAAAAGTATCGATTTCTCTAAAATTTTGCAAACAATAATGCGTTAATATTGATTAAATTATTCATTTATATTTTTGTCGTATCTTTTGTACTAGGTCATGGTGCCTATTTTGCTAATGATCCGAGAAAATCACATGATTATACAAATCTTAATCCACAAGACCAAACACGCGTCATGTTTTCCGCTAAAATTCTTTTAGGTATACCATCAGTGCAGAATACCGATAATACGAGTTTGAATGCAGCACCAGTAGGGTATCATTCGGTTCAAGGAACAGGAGGGCAATACGAAGAATATATTGTTTATCGATATGGTAAAGCTTTACCATACTTAGAAGTTACATATACGGCATAGTTTCGAGAGGAACACTTCCATTAACCCAATTTTTTATTCAAATTTTCTGATTTTTTAAAATTGCGTTAAACATACAGTTTGCATATGAGAATATGACTAACATGTGAGGCTTAAATGAGGGTGCGAGGATACATATGTGCTACCACGACGCATTTCGACTGATACTCAGTCGGTCTATCATTAGTTGACTGATTTTCTTGTTCAATTGTAAAGAGTCAAAACTCAATGAGAATCAATTCGAAACAAATTTTGGGGTGTGGGTGTTCTAGTTCAATCTTCGAGCCGTACCCACACCAACATCCACCCACACCACACCCCACACCACACCCACCCACGCCCACATCCACACCCGCCCACACCCACACACCACACCCACCCACGCCCACACCCACACCCACACCCTCTGTACGATGGTTCCGAGAATCCAATTTATGGTATTTGTTTATTATCACCTCGTCATACAACTCACTCTCAATCTAAAAAATTTTTGACGAGGCGATAACAAACAAGATCAGAAATGTGTACAATATACTATTTCCACTAATAATTATGTCTTTGCGTCTTAAAATACTGCCTTCATGCAGAAGACGATCGGATTTCGTAGTAAAAATACAATTTTTAGCAGATTTCATCGCATTTGGAAGTCGATCTCTTCGACACAGAAATGGGTGGAGAACAAGCTAAAAAAAAGTATACCCTTCTTCGAGACGCACATAAATGTCGTCTCATAATTTAAAAAATTCTGTATGAAAAAGAATATAATATATTATTTGCCTGTGTCCTGTTTGTTATTTCTTTTTCTTTCATCAAACAGCTGGTTGCTTCGTAAAATATTTGTTTCAAAGTAGTACATGTTGAAGTAATGTTTTCTTTCTCAACACTTCAGTCGACGGAGAAAAGTGGGAAAGATAAAAAAAAACAGTTGTTGGAAGAAATGAAAAAGAGAACCGATAATGATTCACATACTGTAAGTCAGTGAAGGGATAAAATTTTTTAAAGAACAAACTTAACTGTGAAAAATGTTGCCTATAAATCATATACCGCCTGAAATATTAGATAAAATCTTTAAACATTTCTCCTATCCAGAGCTAAGCTCATGTGCTAATGTTTGTCGACGTTGGAATTCAATCATTACCAAGTCTTCGCTGCTTTCATTCGATATTGCGAAAGACATTGAAATATCAGGTCGTAGTTTAACATTTCATTTTGTTCCAAATTTAACTGCCATATGCCTTCTTCTGAAACGTGATCGTGATACGTTTGAAATGGCTCAACAATTTATTCAATTACAAGGTAAAACGTTAGAAAAAGTAATTATAGACTCATCTCCGAATGTTCATCATGATCGAAGCGAAAATCCTGCTAAATGGGATTCATATGACCTGGGAAAAGTAGATTTAATTTACGAGTTGACAAATTTGTCGTCCATAACCGATTTGATAATCAATTTTCCAGTACCCATTTTCCATAATTTTAATGGTAAAGCCTATGAACTGTTCTGTCATTTGTCACTCGATATATCAGCTTCTTTTCCAAGTTATTCTCACACATGCGGACAAAATGCGAGACTGTGGTGTAATCTGTTGAAATTTTCCGGTGCATTGATTAACTGGTTGTCGCAGTATCCAATTAATAGTCCTGAAGTTGAAATCGATTGTTCAATGCTCAAAGTATTTCCTAAAGTTGACTTTCTTTTGCTTCGTACAAATATGTTTGATGGAAATTATTCGAAGCATTTGTTTATTCTATTTCCGAACCTGACAAAGCTTTCACTATACTCATGGACATACGATTATGTACGATTGATCGAAGTGTGTGTCCAATATAAGCAATTGACTCATTTGAAAATTCGTGTGTGGACATGTTCTGGCATCAAATACGAGTGTTATAATTTGAGCCAACTTTTAATTGATGATAGCATCATCGATAAGATTTGTACTAAACTCCAAAACTTAACTTCTCTTGATTTGCATGGACATTTAGATTTGAGTAATCGATGCTTAGAAATGATGAATCAAAATCATCATCTTATCTCAATTAGAATCACCGATGGTGGCATTCCTTTCCACAAAGTGAATTTTCGGAACGTTGAGAAAAATCCATCAGTTCAATTCAGTGAAGATGTACTAGTAAATTTCGCAAAAAACCATCCATTATTAGAAGAACTTGAATTATACGTTGGTCAAATAAAAAACTGTGAGACATTGACTGAGAAATTTATGATCAATTGTCCACGAATAAATATGTTAAAACTGATTAGTAGTAATGATATTGAGCAAAAAATTCAATAATGATGGTCCGTATCCAACGGCATGCAATCGATATTGTACTTTTAGAAATAATCAATGAATTGAAAGTTTTTAAAAATATACCAATAAAAGAGTATAGGTGTACACAAGCCACTAAATTTATGTATCATGTTTTCAAAGTTTTGAGTAAAGCACATCATTTGTTAATCTTAAATAAGAATTATTACAAACAGGTATAGAGTAGATGTCCCTAATAACAACACTAAAAAATTATCTTATCTTGTTTGACTCAGTGTGCAACTATTTTATACTCGACTGAAAATATTTTTACATATGCATCATCTTTAAATTGTCCTTTTTCAAATGATGTAACAACCAACTTTCGCTGAAGCGCAATAGTCAAGAAATCAGCGGCCTACGAGAATGACCTGTTTCGGTTGTTATTAAGATCCATCTCCGTAATAACAACACTCTAAGAAAGTTACACAAAAAAGAGAGTTTTTTATTTGAAATGTTATTAAAGAATTTTTTCTTTTGTTGTAATAAACGAACATGATACTTATGAAACGGTTCCAGATTCACCACCAAAATCACGTGAAAATCGTTTTTTTAATTCATCGGATTCAAAAATAAATTCATCATTACTAATTGATCACGTTGTACATCAAATTAACAGAAATAGTTCAGAAAAAAACTAAAAATCATGGATAAGAGTTAAAAGAAGATCATGAATATGTTTTATGTTCAGTGAATAAAAGAACAATTAACGAAATACACTTTTTGTCTTTGTAAAATCAAGCATTATTCTTTTAAATTTCTTATGAATTGCAAGATAGGATGTGGGTAAGCCTATACTTATAATGAGCATCAACACATACGCACACCCTCATGAAACCATTTTATGAATAAAATCTCAGAGAGAACTTTCTTAATTCTTTTCTGAGTGTCCTACTATAAGATGAAATTTCAGAAAAAGAGTAATAATTCCGAAAGAAAGGTCCTTGGGGACAACTTCTTTTCGAACTTCTATAGTCTCACTGAGTCCTACTTACCAGCATGGCATGAACTGTAAAGCTTTTAATCAGATGGTGAGGTTCACTCGTTAAAGAATCAAACGACCAATCGATTTGTTTAATTTACAATAAAATGCCATAGCCCCAAGGGGGAAAAAGCTGATTCTATGGTGATAGAATCACTCAGAATCAATAGAATCACTCAGAATCAATAGAATCACTCAGAATCACACAGAATCAATAGAATCACTCAGAATCACACAGAATCAATAGAATCACTCAGAATCACACAGAATCAATAGAATCACTCAGAATCACTCAGAATCACATGGAATCACATACAATAAAACACCTAAAAAATGCATGCCTATGCTTCTTATCAAGCTGGATCGAACACATTTCATCACTTAGCAGCAGTTAATAAGATTTTTGCCGTTTTTTACCAAGTAGTAGAATTAATTTCATCATGTTACAACAAAGGAGCAAATTTTGTTAAGCCCGTGTATATTTTCTTCAGAAGCATACACGTGTGTAAGTTCAAATCGAGGATTTTTGCAACTTCTTGGTTCTAGCAATGGCGAGTGAGAAGGGGAGGAGAAAGTCAAAGATTATTTGGTAGGTTTCTATAGTAACGAGAAAAGGGGTGTAAACTTTAACGATGGTTATATCATTCTGAAACTCTGTACACTCTAACTACGTAGTCTAGAAATGACAGGTTTTGTTATTTAATGCTGAGAAAGAGTGTTCTTGTAGGTATCATTCAGTAGGTCGATGCTATTATTCATCTAAGAGAGTGAGAATAGGATAAGCACGTAAAATTACGAAATAATTGAATTCCAAGTTTAGAAAAAACTCAACATTATATCTCACAATTTGTCAAAAGATATAATAGTGTACCAGATTCTCCATGAATGATCAAATCAATGTATATATCAAACTAATATGGTAGTTGAACAGACGATTGAAAGAATAAAATGATATGTGCACTTCATACAACATGTGTCGTGCATATTATCATTAGAACAAAAGAATCGAGGGATTGACGATGTACTTTATTTCACATTAGAATAAGCTTTTTCAGTTTAACAATATTAAATGAATTGAATAATTTGCTCGAATAATAATAATAATAAATGAACACATTTTCGAAATGTTTAAATGTAAGAGCACACGTATCAGCTATAAAAAGTTGTAATCGTTTTGGATGATTTATTCGTTAAATTATTTGAAGTCCTTTTGCATTTTATCTCAAGTATATGTTGGAGGGGAGATTAATATCTAGAGCAATTTAAAATTCCCCTAGAGAAATTTCAGGGAAATTTAAAATTGTCCTGAATTTGAATTTTCCCTGCAACATATACAACAAACAGAGTTTCTGAGTGCCACATTTTCACCTCTCAAGGCACGAAGTGACAAGTTTTCTGACAGTTTGTATCATATCAACGAGATTATCTGATCATTTTCTGGCACATAATGAGTTTCCCAAGTAGTTTTCAACTGATTGGACCCAGAACGATTCTTAAACTTTTCAAAGCCAATGAAGTGAATCTGATTCTCCAAGTCAGAACACGT
>CAJNSZ010002025.1:0-18796 GCA_905329745.1 Rotaria sp. Silwood2
GATTGAATGGAAAAGGCCACATCGAAGCCTCTATTCGGAGCTGAATCATACTCTTAAGAGAGATAGTCGCAAGAATCTTTAATCTTATTTCAAATATCTCAAATTATTGATGACTGCTCTGGCTAAATTACCTTGTGTTCCACCGCTGACGGTCTGATGAGGAGTAACGAAAAATTTGAATGCAGATGTTGCATCTGGGACCATAGTGACCTGATGGACATTTTCATCGTGCACAAGTGAATTAACGTTTGCTCGAACAGTGCGTGATCATTCACATTTTGTCACTGAAGAGAAAATTATTCTTCTACCTGACACACGCATGGTAGTTCAATCACAATTGAGCCCGACTACTGATCTCTATATCGTCCATTTGAAACAGTTGGTACCAGACGAAATATTACTTGAACCTCCATTCGAAGGTATAGTCAACATTTCGAATCGCTTGTTTTCAAATTCACTCATTTATATGTTTAGGTGCACTCCTCTATCCAAAACCTAAGTAAGTCTCACCTAGTTTTTCTCTGATTCTGTACTCGGAACACAATTAAACAATAAAACATCATGTATGCTTGTTGATATTCGTTTGAACTGCAAATCCGTTGTGCAAAAGTTCAAAAAGTGAATCTGATCATTTGATAATACTCTTTCGTATTATTATTATTAGCATGTTAGAATATTTTCGAGAAAGAGTTGTTGATGGCTTACCCATTCCAGTAGCGCTTATTTGATAAAAATCGTAAAAAATGCCCTGCAGATTTTAGTGTATAATTAAAATGAAAAAGGGTAATTGAAAGCTCTAGAGACTTATTGGAAATGCTGGAGTACTACAAGAATCTTGAAAGTCCGAGTAAGTTTTGTTGCTGTTGATTTGTTTTTAGTAAATGCATGCATTTAAAAGTCAGCTCCTTGCTCCGTTGATTGAACCGTTCATGCTAAACTCGTATCAATGCCATACTCTAGTTTGAAACGCTCATTATATAGATGCACAGAGAGACTTCAACAATATATTATAAGTTTTAATCGTTCAATTTTTGCCTATCAATGCATGGATCCTAATCCTTTTTCAATGAGTTCTGAAACTGGTCAAACTCCTGTATATGTGCTATCGAGCGATTTCAATAATGATAATAGACTGGATTTAGCAGTGACTAATTCTGATGAGAACACAATTAGCGTACTCATAAGCGGAAATAATGGACAATTTCAACCTCAAATCAAGTACACAACTAGTGAGAATCCAAGGGATATTATATAAAATGATTTTAATAATGAGAACAATGCGGATTTGGCCGTGATTAATGAAATTGATGGTACTATAATGTTAGTGTTGGGTAACGGCGATGGAATCTTTCAAGCTAGAGTACCTTATCTACTTGAGAAAAGATCGAGTTCAATGGTATCGGCTGATTTTAATAATGACAACAAATTAGATTTGACAGTGACTAATACCGATAACACGGTTAGTATACTACTTGATGATACCCATAAAATCTTTCAAATGTCAATGACATACATTACGGAAATTAATCCAACTTCTATTCTATCAATTGATTTCAACAATGACAATAATCTAGATTTGACCTTAGTCAATCAGGACGACAACAACCTTAGCATACTGCTTCAGGAACATCTATAAAGGACGTCTTGTCAAAAATCGCTGTTTTTCTTGACTTACTTCCTCCTTCTCTCTTTCTTTAAACGTCCTTTATAAATGACCTGTTGGCTATGGAAATGGGACTTTCCAGAATTCGACAATGTTTGAGACTAGTAACAGATCAATCTCTATCGTATCAAATGATTTCAACCGAGATAATAAAATGGATTTGGCAGTGGCTAATTATGACGGAAAGAATGTCAGTGTATTATTTGGTAATGGTAACGAGACCTTCAAATCTCAAGTACTGTATAATGGTGGAACTAATCCATGTTCAGTAATATCAATTGATTCAAAACGATGATAACTTGATGAATTTGGTTGTAGTCAATCAAGGTGAAAATATCATTAGTGTGCTTTTTGGTAATACAAATAAACCCTTTCAGACTCAAGTAAAATATAAGACAAATAAAGGACCGTGTGTTTTATTATCTGGTGACTTTAATCGTGATAAAATCATGAATATAGCTGTGGTTGATAGGGGTTCAACCATTGTTGAGATACTGTTTGACACTAGCAATATGACTTTAGAATTGATAGTGTTGTGCAATATCGAATGACTTTAACTAAGATGGAAAAATAGATCCGGCGGTCATTAATAGAGACTCTAATAACATGTTTATTTTTCTTAATGCATGTCAATAAATAAACTACAAAAAGATGAGTATTCACATGAACAAAAAATGTCATTATGTCCCATCCTGAAGTAGTAACTACATATTTGAAAAGTGCAAAAATGCATTTGTCAAGACGAAATGGCTCATGACGTAGTTATGGAGCCAAATATCTATCTCTGACTATTTTCCAACTTCCTTACTCTCATTCTAACCGCTATTTTCTTCGATCTTTGTTCAATAAACCAAGTCTGCTAATAATAAACGTTCAAAGTCATTTTTTCTAAACACTTAATTACTAAGAATTAAGATTTTATTCAATGAAAAGAATAGAACACTAACCGTGTGGAAATATTTCAAGCGACCTATTAGAAATTTACGAGCTTATTAATTGTAATTTTTTAAAATATTAATTGATAATTTCAAAAAATCTCTCATTTTTTACTATTTTTCTCTCAATCTCTTCTTCCATCAGCATTAATAATGTATTTTATATTGCGAAACAATTCTTTTAAACGAAAATGTTTTCAAACAAGAATAAGTCGCTATCTACGCTAGAGACAATGTCAAATTTCAAAACAAAGAACTTTCATATTTTGCAGAAGTTACGTATTCTATGCAAAAAAAGTCACCAATAATAGATTTTTCACAGATACTACTGTAGTAAATTTATTATCAGTGTGAGTGTGGTGCGTCTTCTCAGGATATACACACTCACACGTTTCAACGCAAAAAAAAAGAAATATAAAAAGGATTAAATTTTATTATGATAAATGTCAACGAAGAAACAATCTGCTATACAAAACAAACGTCAAAATTTTGCTATGTCATGTGAAAAGCATCTAAATTTCTATTAGACTTTCATCCTCTTTGCATAACAATATTATCTTTTTGTATATTGTAATACACATTGTTTCTCTAAAAAAAAGTAACGAATTTTCGATATGACTCTGATTGGCAAAACATTGTCAAATCAATGATATCTATATGATGAAGATATAATGGTCGATAAAAAGTCGACTGATATACCTTTAAAAAGCGAAAGAGTGGTGTTGTATTCACTCTTCAATTGAATTTATCCCTATATTCTCTCATCATATAACGTTGTCCTCTATTAAGAGTGACAACATAGATAGATAGCTCTTCTCTTTTTCTTGTCCTCGATTAAAACTATATAACATATACACTCATATACGTGTATACGTAATATTTTCAACAAATATCTAATTAATGACACAACAATAATGAGTGTGGGTGTGGGTACTCCACTTACATCGATACCATACCCACACCTTCGAACAATATTTATCTCTTTACTTCTTTCAGTTCATTTATTCCATGCATTGTCTTTGGGCTAAACGAATTCAGTGCAGTTAAATGAGCTAGACCAAAATATCTTTGATTTATTGTGAATTGCTTCAACAATAGTTACTACTATTGATATGGCGGCTATAATATAACATAATTAAAAATGCAATGGTATACTGTTTAGCAACATCTTTTAAACACTTGAATGAATGATATGAGAATTCTATTCAATCGATATCAAATATTCATGCAATTGTAAAACTATTTGACATCTGCGTTGTATATATTGTTAATCAATAGTTTGCATCCGAAAGTTTGAATCAATGAGTCTAGTTTGATCAATTTTATTAAGTTTTCTATTTTTTCTCAGTAAGAATAACAAAAACAGTGCATAAAATATTCACAAGCCAGTTTATTTATCAAGACGCTTCATTATTTTTCAGGTCTTCCTCATAATTACTCGATGAACGAAGAGAGAGGAAAGGCGACATTTTGGATGGCAAATGTACTGGTTTTATCGTAAAACGCCTACCTTTTAGTGGCATCTTTTCAATGCTAATTGAAAATTCATGAATCACCGAAGAAATGAAATTACAAAAATTTCTGAAGTTTCCATGAGTTCGATTATCATCATATAACAGCGCAAGCAAAAATTTTGCATACTATCGAAAATTTTCGAAGTGACAACATCTTAGGAAGTACCAAACAATTTGAAACAAACAATACTTGAAAATATTGAAATTTTCTTTTCGAATGTAGAACACAGTTGGTGAATAATTGGATCAAATCAAACAAGTATTTACTGATGAAAATTTATCAAGAGTGATTTTTCAAGATGATAGTCGGTTGTTTGTGATCAACAATTGTTCTAAATATGGTCTTTACAATGGACTATTATGTGAACAAGATGAAGATATCATCTATGTCAATAAGGAAGTAAGACCGTTGTTCTCGCAAGACTAAACCTATAAAGTAATGTCTTGTTGATGTAATTAAGATTTAACGATGATTATTTGTTTTTAGTGCAGTCGATATAAATTCGTATTCTCTGAGTAACTTCTATAAAAATGACCTATTGTTTGTTCAACAAGATGTAATTCATGAATATTTGTACGGTTAAGATTAGCCACATTTACTAATGATGATTTACTGTCCCTTAAGAGTTGAAGCAATCATCATCTGACGTGTAGAGTTGAAATATGAGTCGGTTTGATAGCATTTATCGAAAAAGAACTAGAGAATCAAACAGGTTGTCTCGCAAAACATTAATCGTTCGAGAGTGACATCAGTTAAAAACATTTGAGAAGGTGATCGCATTCCATGTATATATTTGAGTATGTACTTTGACGTATAAATTCGTAGGGATTACCATAGCCAGCACACAACTACTAGCAGGGTAGCAATTGCCTCTCGGAAAAAAGTTTAGGGAAGCAATAAATATTCATTGCTTTCTCTAACTATCCCTATTTTGTCGATATTAATAAATAATAGAATATAGATTCAAATGCGACTTTGTTATTAATACGAGCATTAGCTACAGACTAGTAAAGCAATAAATAAAATTGCTTTCCATAAAAAAACTATCGTGTGCCGCCTGTGAAGATTACAAGTCGACTGTTTCTAACTCTTACATGTCTTTCTTGCCTATATTTCTGCTGTGTTACACTCGTTATGATCTCTTTCTTCTGTTCTAGTTTATGTATCTTTTGAGGAGACTTTGAGAAGCTTCTCATTCTCTCCCTTCGACGAATATATGTATATACATACAAAACCGATTTGCTGTTATTGTTCAAATGAAAACGTGCTTTCCCTCGATTTATTCTATATTAAATTTATGTTCTTGACTCATGAAAAATGAATGTCTTCGGCCGAAAATTTAAAAACTCAATCAGCAGGTAATGAACTCATAATCTAGAAATGAGTCCGAAGACTATTTATAAGAAATTCATAAAGTTTTTCATTTTGAAAAAAATTCCTTACTGAAAGGGTTAAATGTCAGAGTTAGTCAGAGGAGTATAAATTTTCGAGCAAGGGATATAAATATTAAAGCCTAACAATAGATGAGTTAGATAAGACTCAATTAATGACTCGAAAATAGTGAATACCTGGAATTGGCTCAAAAAATAAAGATTTAACTCCACAACAATGTGCTTGTTTTTAGTTGGTTGTAAAAAGGTTGAGGGAAGAAATGTTGAAACACTTACCGACGTGGAGAATTGTTGACAAGTGTTGTAGAGAATTCTAATTATCTTGAAAAATACTTTCTTACGTGAGATAATACTAAGACTAACAGAAATTAACAGAAAAGAAAGGATACAGTTATAGTGTCATTGTTTTCGTTTAGAAACTGTAAATAAGCTTCTACTAAATTAAACACGCATATGGTGATTTGTGATTGAGTTAAATCCAGTGAAGAGCCAGCAGCTGCAGTCTTGACAATAGAATGTCAGTTGTATGATAGTTCTTTGTCGCACTCTTTTAGTTTATCTATATCAGGTACTACTTATCACCATTATTACTAGTTACAAATCTAAACTAGTAGACTCATAAGAAAAACAGTAATCTTTTTCCGATGTTTTTTCCTTAAATCTGTCTTTTTATTTAGATATTAAAATGTTGAAAGTTTACAGACAGTATGAATCAAGAAGCGAAATATGCTGCCCTGATTTTGTTCACGATGCTTCATGAGCTTCGTCACTGACCGTTTTAAATTCAGTCGTAATCTCAATGAAGAAAAGAATACTCCGTGTGGTGAAGTTGAGGGGAAGCTTTTACATCGTATTTGTTCTTGTTTCTTAAATTCTGCTAGGAATTTTAAAGGAAGATTCTGGTGATGCCATTGAACATTTGTTATTTGAATTCCGATTACAGTACTATGATACTGCTCATCTCAAGTTTTACGTATGTATTTTAAGCTGCGCTTCTCTCACATTAGAGATACCACTTAGGAGTGCTATGTTGTTTGTCGGACGACACTTTAGTTGACAAACTTTTCGTCGCAGTAAATTTGTCGACACAGCGTATAAAAAATGGTGTGAGTGTCGGTAGAAATGCATTCCCACAGACACCCACACTCCTCAAATATTTCAGCTGTATATATCAAATTAGAAACGAGGTTCTATTGCATTGATAACCAACAATGATCTTCATGAGAGTAAATGCAGTCTTTCTCAACAAAAAAATCATTCATAAAAAACATGCTCAGACAAAAGTTTACTTTAATTTAGACCTTTAAAACAAAAGAACAATATTAAATATTTTGAACCGAATTAGAGGAGTTTCGATTTTTCCGATCAAATGTCACATTTTGAGAAACCAATAAGTTGATACATGGTTTTTTTTCATTCAAATCCAGTAAAAAACCATGGGCATTGCATCTCCATAATATAGTGGCATAGAAACTTTTGAATGCACGTCAATGATGCCATAAGCTAGCACCATTCGTTTCGCTTAAATTATAGAACAATGTTTATTGAATGTTGAAACTAATAAAAAAGCAATTTACTCACAATGAAGGAAAGGCGAAAGTTTTTCGGAAAATACGCTAGTAGGATAGGAGTTTCTGCTGGAAATGTTTTCCGATTTCACCATTTTTCGAAAAATCCATCAATTGAAATTATCGTATGATAATATATCATACTTTTTCTTTTTACTTCTAGATTAATGATATCATTATGAAAACAAGTGACATGAGACAATATCGAACTTTTCTCAACGAATATTGATATTATCTATTTCAAGCTAAAACATACAAAAGTGACGTATTCAAAAAATATAATCTGAATGTGATATATTCTATATTTAAACTTTTTGGATGTAACTATTTATTATCACTTAGAATCCCAACAGAAGTATTATTATCTTCTCCTGTGGTCGATGAAAAACTGGTGAAATTCAAAGGGAAACGTGTGTTTGATCCAGCAGAAGAATCTCAGTTAATTTAAACATTAAAAAAATGTCACAATATGATTAGATAAGCGAGTATATGTATCTTGAGATAAGATATTATTCAATAAAGTACAAAAAGAACGTTCAAATGTATAATCGACAAGGTCAAGATTATTTCTCAAAATTCTTTTTTTTGTCCAATCATGCGAAAAAATGTGGCAAGAAATCAGGTTAAAATAGCACAATTTAAATTCGATTAAAATCATACCATGTTATCGAGTTTTAAAATCAAACAATAGTGAATTTTAATCTCATTTCTTATCACATTCTTTACATGGATTTCAATAACCAATAACCAGAGCATTTTAATTGATGAGATTTCCAGTAATCACCAAGCTATCCACTGTATTTCATTATTTGTTTCTAATTTTGTTGCTCTGTTTATCTGTTCTCTTTTTTTCTTAACTTATATTTTCATTGTCATTATTCTCCTTCTAATAAATGTACAGAGTTCATAAACATGAATAAAGTATGTGGTCAATGTTTATCTTGCTGAATTTCTTTGGTTTTATTCAGACCCTAGACCTCAATTATTGGATAGAATTTGTTTCTCCAATATCTACTGTTCAGAAAGCTTATCCTAGTAGATGAATCGCACGAATAATTTATATCAAAGTATCCATATTGAGGGGTACACTGAGAGATCACCAAACAAAGACGTAAATAACACTTGAAGAATTCCAGGATATTGCTTGAATTCTCTATCTTTTCACTTGACTTTCTTTTAGTTTTTGTCTCGCATAAATCTATCAGTGTTCCCTGTTCGAAATGACTAAACTACTGTTGATTCAAAAATCCTGTTGACTCTATTGTGTTACAGATAACTCAGGCATCGAAGTTGTTCGCAATCTGCGATTTTCAGTATTCGAAATAGAACCGGTGATTTCATCAATTTACATGAAAATCAAACAATCTAACAGTGATTCGAAAACATTTCGATCCATCGCACTAATAGTAGTTTTCACTTTTTGTATAGTCATCCCTTTATTGATCATCGCTGGTCTCTATATGTTTCATATAGGGAAGAAGTGTTGAAAGGAGTCACAGTATAGTGTTAATTTACGTATGATGAAACTTTTCTCCACTTAACATTCGTTTCTGTTGTGTGCACTTATATGATCTCTTTCAACGTCAAAGTAGAAAGAAAGAACACGATATGATTGAACGTGTACTGTTGCAATATGAAAGATACAACACATGTATTCAATGCCAAGCCAAAACCAATAATGACATAATTTAAAAAATACATTAATATAAATTCTCTTTAGTATCAGTTAAAACAAAGAAGCTAATAAACTATCCTTTTATTAAATATTCTAATCTAATCGAAAGCAATAATTAATAATACACGCACTGAATCTAGTATACACCTGGCGGTGAATTATTGTAGCATAAACAAACTTTAATAACCCATGTTGCGAAAACCGGATCAGTTTTAGCGGTAAACCGCCGGTTTTAAATGATACTGCGGTTCTTTAGAAATTCCACCGGTCAGCTGCGGTTTATCGCTAGTTTTTCCGGTGAAGAAAAGACGATGAGTGTGTATAGAATGAAAAAACAACGTTTATATATACAATGTGTTCGCCGATCTTTCGCTCATTTTGCTGGTTTGAGGCACAGTATAGATTTAATTATTCTTATACATAATTTTTTCATAATTATTTCGTTTTTAAAAGATTAAGTTTTTAGTATTTATTTCTTTTTTTATTAATATTTTAATATGGACTTCTCTTTTAGATTCATTTTTTTATATTTTATTTTTAAATTCCTGTTTTCACATTTTATTTTTAATTTAGTTTTTTTTACATTTTATTTCTTTAGATATTTTTTTGCAGTAATTATTTTTGTGTTTATTTTTTAATCTAAATTTTTTGTTTTTTGCTATGTACAATTTTTCTTGTTTGCCTGTATTTTTCTTTTGAAAGAAACTAGTTTAATTCAAAGATAACTGTTAAATTTAAAACAAATATTGGCGAGACCCAGCCTCGAACAGTGCCGGTAAACTGCGGTTTACCGGACGAAATCGCCGGTTTTTGTTCGGTTTTCATCACATGGGAAGGATATAATGTTCTTTTAGAGTTAGTCTTAAAACATCTTTACAACTAATACTCAGTCTATTAAGCATTGGTTTCAGTACTGTACATGGCCAAGGACTAAAAGATAGAATTTTGAAAAAGTCGCTTTTTTTGACTCAGATAATTACACTTAATTATGTTGCATTTTTTTTCTTATTATCGTGATGATTTTGTAAATTTTCGAATTTTTTTCTATTGTAAATATTATACAGGCTAAATAAAAATTGCTGCTTCTTGTTCAGCTTTTTTGTTCCTTCGAATGATATGTATTATTCAAAATAATTGATCACAGAATGGTCAAATATATTAATACAGGCTATCGAATGAGTCTATTGAAATAAGTGCTTGAAATTTGACTATGCTACGTGTGAATTCTACACGGTCTCATGAACTTTCTCTTAAATAATGAACAGCTTCATAAAACTGAAAACTTAGTATTAACAGAACTCGATATTGATTTATATTTGAAAAGACTACAAATCGATACTTCAACTATAATAATAACCAACGTAGTATCAATGACAGCATCACCATAATCTTATAAGGAACGTAAAAGACATAATATCTCACGAGTTATTGTCGTTTGATGAGTTTTTTTGTATGTGCAAGAAATGACATGGCCATCCAACTGAACAATAGCTTGTACCAAAAAGTAGTCACCATTTAAACAAGAATTGTGCCAGTAAATGGCAACAATTCGTACAATTTGAAATTTTGGTTAGTATTGGTGTCAAAAAGAAGAAAGTCTTTTGATAGCTCGACCATTTGTTACATGTTACAACTGTATTTCAGGAAGTAGTATGTCGTATGAAACTGCGCTCAAAACTGCGGAACATGTTCAACCTAAAGCCTGATCATCACTTGTACTAACAACAAGTCTACTTTATGCTTTTTTATATACGAATATTCGGTTGATTGTTAACTGAAAGTAGACAACTATCTGTTTAAGTATGAAAGGAAGCTATGTATAGCTATATGTCATGACTAGACGAAACATTTACTGATTTATGTATTACAGCCTCTATCTCTTGAGAACAGAGAAAAAAGAAGTCTGTTTTTGACTAAAAACGTTTTAAATCAATTCGATAAATTAATTAAGAACGATATGTCAAGTCTTGTCAAATGAGAATAACATAAATATGAATTAGGGAATAATCCATATCATAGAAGTTCATTAGAAAATGCATACAGTAACTTACAAGGGAGTCGCTCAAAGCAATGAAAAGCTTTTGGCCTAATATTCGGTCGATTAAATAGAGCACCTCTCGACCAGAAAAATCCTAAGAGAATATGAGTCTGAGTTGCGATTTGGTTGAGGAATAGAGGTTTTACTGAAAATTCCTCTGCAAAATTTTGATCTCTCATCAAAATTATATTTTTCAATTTGAACATGATACTTAGTCCACTTAAACGTTTCGCATATATTAGCTTGAACGAAAACTTTCAAATTTTTCGAATGTATCATCCTTAAGAGTTGGGTTTTTTAAATATCCATGTGCCATACAACTTCTATCGGCAAGGTGTGGGGTGTTTTTGAAAAATTTTAATTTTGAGATGCGATGCCGAAAAATTCTAAATCTTTATCATAAGTTAGTTTATTTTGAGATGTTAACATAGCCTCAGGTTGAAATTCAGAAAAATAATTTTGCTAAAGAATCAGAATCCTGTAGGAAATTTACGAGTAAAACTTTTAAATGCCAACTAAATCGCAATATGGATTCATATCCTCCTCGACCTGTCAGAATTAGCATAACAAAGTGAGTGACCTGGTATATCATTCTACCATTTCAAACGAATTGAATTTTTTCTGCATCTCATCTGAAATCTTAGACGGATATAAAATTCAGCAACAATGAATTTTCTCACCAAACAAGCGAGTGAGACGAACACCGACACGTATTTTTTTGATTAGTGATAATAATGAATAGAAGGAGATAAAATATTTGACTTAATAATGCAACTGAAAACCTGGATAGGTTTAAAAAATTAATCCATTAATGGCCTAGAATAATGAGAGTGAGTGTCCATCAACAGTGCCATTTTATGACTAAAATCAGTTCAACTTCGTTTTCAAATTCAACTTTTTATATTAAATCATAAAAAGAAGTTCTGAAAATATCGATTGTTTTTTTAGCATAAAAACTGCATCCATACACATTAAGAAGCAGTTTTTCGTAATCAGTGACTCACACTCGATCAAACAATGTGTGAATAAAGCGAAAAAAATCAGCTTTCATTTCGCATATACATACGTTTCTTTTTCTTTCTCTTTGTATACACATTAATCTCGAGTTCACGCTTAAGGTCTCACATGACCATGTTATGCTTGATAGCGTTCAGTGCACATTTCTCTTACGTTCATGCTTTGTCATTCAATCGTAGCGTCGGTGGGTAGTCGTATATGAAAGCTGCATTAAGCCATGTTCATCTGAATCACTACGTTGCATTTGATTTCACAGGTAATTTCGTTCGACTAAGTATTTTCTAGCTGTTGTACTGCAAAATTTCATCGGTTTCGGTACATTAAACTGTTCAAAAAGAACTTGCATGACTATCGAAGAATTGCTCCATCCAACGGTGGTCGAGCAGTTAAAGTTTTTCTAACGAAATATTCGTTAATGAAAGTGAGATATATTTAGAAATCACTTTTGCAAGATCAAGGTTATTTACATTTTTAGATGCATCCAAACGAAAATAATACAAAGAATTCTCATAGTGAAGAAGCACATACAACTGGTACAGTTATTCTGTTTTTATCGTTTGCTGTCTTAGCCGCATGTATATGCAAATTAATACTATCACAAGTGTTGAAAAATAAATTTCCTGCTCCATTCACAGTGATCGTACTTATTTTGGGCTTCATTATTGGTATTATTATTGCACTTATTAATCAGATGAGCAATGATTTTCTTCTTGGTGAAGAGCAATTGAGAGAAATCAATCCTCATCTTCTTTTTTATATTTTTTTACCATTGCTTATCTTCGATTCAGCTTTCAATAGTCATTTTCATATTATCCGACGTCAAATTATCTTGGGAATACTTTTAGCTGGTCCCGGAGTTTTTATAAGCATGACCATCGTCGCATTATGTGCGATATATATCTTTCCATACAATTGGTCGTTGATAGATGCTTTGATGTTCGGAAGTATCCTCAGTGCTACGGATCCCGTTGCAGTTGTAGCATTATTGCACGAGTCTGGAGCAAGTAAATCATTGGCGGCATTGATTGACCTTGAATCATTACTCAACGATGGTTCTGCATTTGTTCTTTTCTCCATTTTCAAAGATATTGTAATTAAACAAAGCACAACTGCCAAGAAAATCATTATCGATATTGTCAAGTTTAGTATTGGTAAGTTGTGGTTGAACCAGTCGATTTACCCTATGATTTTTGTTCAATGAAATATTTCAGGAGGTCCTGTATTTGGTTTTGCCTGTGGTATCTTAACCGTATTTGTTTTAAATTTGGTTAATAACGAATTGGAAATAGAAATCATATCAACATTTGGCCTGGCCTATCTGGTTTTCTACGCTGCTGATGTTGAACTCGGTGTTTCAGCGGTATTGGCTCTAGTTGTCATGGGATTGTTTATGGCCAAACATAAATATTGTATTAGTAGTCATGTACAACTTCCGATAGCTAGCACTTGGCGTATTATTATCTATTTTATAAATATTCTAATTTTTATCATCACAGGTATTATTTTGGCTCATTCATTAGTTGGCACTCAAAAACATATTGACGGGCGCGATTTTGGACTCTCAATAGTTTTGTATCTTGCTCTGCATGTGGCACGCTTGCTGTCCATTGGCATTCTTTATCCATTTGTCAACTGGAGTGGTGTTCAGCTCTCATGGAAAGAACATATTGTTCTGACTTGGAGTGGTTTACGAGGTAGCATGGCAGTGATCTTGGCTTTAATTGTTAAATCAGAGGAAGATATTGATGAGGCAACAAGGAATCGGGTGCTCTTTCATGTTTGTATGATTGCACTCCTTACTCTGATTATTAATGGAACCAGCAGCAAGTTCTTGGTGAAATTTCTTGGATTAGACCATGGTATGTGTACTTATGCTCATACAAATTCAAACATTCGTTTTCACATATCAATATCAGATGAAGCGATGTAGAGACGATCAATAGTTATCGTAATATGATGTCCTTCGTTTCTAAGAAGTATGTTGTATTTCTACTGTAGATAGCTTCGAAGAGCTGATTCTTCGACAACGTATTCAGTGTAGCATGAGTGTTTGTAATTAGTGAGTCAGAGAATAATCATGCTCGATTAGCGTCAAATATCGCCTAAATGAATTTTCAGAAGGATTGAGAAATCGCTTTGCAGATTTAATTAAGAACAACAGAACTTGAATGATTCAACCAGTTTATCTATACTGCTATTCTAGGTACGCCGGAAAGTGAAACAGTTCTATTACAAGCTCTTGAGCACATGCGGCGTCAAACGTCGGAGCAACTTTACAAAATGAGACGTGAGAAACAATTTACTGATGTTGATTGGAATATGCTCAATGAATATTTGCCCGATAAGCTTGTGCAAGAAATGGATGCAGAACGAAGAACAACCATTCATCGGAGATTATCAATCATTCCAGGCTCTACTACGGTGAGTCCTTTACCAGCCTCTCGATCAAAAAGTACTACAACTGATATCGAACTATTGGAAGCTCCGACCATCTATGAGACTGATTCGATCTCTAATGCCTCGATTCTCGGTCAATATGATACATTACACGCTGATTTCGTACTGCCCATATTAGATTTTCGAACAACAAATAATAAACAAAATCAGAATATGCGAAACGAATTAATCACTCGGTTTCTCACAGCATTTTCGGTCGACTACGAGAAGCAATGGTATCTCGGTATGATCCGTCGTCGGACACTTTATATTCTAATTGAGTCAGTAGAGAAAGCCAAACATCAATATTCGCTCAAACTTCATTGGGAACTGATCGTTGAACAATTCCGATTATCATTGTTCCTACGCTACTTAATGCGATTCGATTATGTCGATTGGATCAACAGACAGTTGAATAAATTGCTGTTTGATCACATTTTTCTCACTATCGAATTGACTCTGGGTAGGTACTTGAATAATGTTCACTGAGTTCATATCGTTTTAACGAAAATGTTTCATCTGTCTTACAGCTTTCCATTCGGCGAGAACGCGTATGGACAATATTCGAGTACAGTTTCCAGAATTGGTCAATATCGATGAACGAATATGGAACGAAGTTTATCAAGAGACTCATTTGTACCAGCATACCGCTGCTTATATTCTTCTCGATCTACAAGAATCTTATCGTGTTTGTTGGCGAATCCAAATGACGAAAAGATGTGCTCAAATGTTGTTAAAATATGAATCGACAGCTGTTACGCAACTCTATGAAACTGGAATGTTGGGCGAAATCGAATATTCCCATATTCTTGAATTAATCGAAAATAAATTGTTTGATTTGGAATTTTTCCGTGTTAAAATGCCAAAAGGTCAGCCGAAAGCTATTGAAAATGCTTTTGATTTATTGGTAACCTTTCGATCGATTCCTGATCAAGAACGGGTAATGTGGGAAACAATTTTAAAATCGAAACAAGAATGGTTTCAACCAGGGGAAATTTTATTAGAAAAAGGCCAAACAGTATCTACGGCCTATTTGATCGCTCGTGGTATTGTTCAATGTCAAGTGGATGCGATGCCTATCTATTACCGATCGGGCAATATAGTGGGTATCGATGCTTTGTTCTCGCAAAATTTGACTGCACATGGTACTTATTCTGTCAGCGGTGGACTTTTGGAAGCCTATCGTATCGATGCGACATTATTAAACCAATTATTAACTGATGAAAATTTAGCTCCGTTGATCTACCATGAAATTGCTTTACATATCTTGAGCAACAATTATCAGACACATTTAAAATTGAATCGTTCAGAAGTGAAACGACTATTGCGAAGTAGAGCGAAATTCTATCGAAAACAATCGGATTTATTGATTCGACTGAAAAAAAACGAACGATTATTTCTTCTCGCCGGTAGTGTCGTATCTTCTTCCGAAGGACAAAACCATCTCTATGATTCCATTCAATTTGAAGCCTTCGATAAACCGACCATGATTCATTTTAATACATCGACGGTTGTCTACACGTGGACAAATGACGATGAAATTAATTGTAGCAAGACTAAAAATATCAAAGTCCATTTTCCGGTACAAACTTTTGGCTCAATTTCGAACGATTTGCTGTATCCAGGATATTCGGGTACAAACACTGAATTTTCTGGACGAAAACATTTAGTAGAATCGTTGCGCTTCGCAGAAAATTTCAAGGATGTTCAAGAGATGCCATCTGAAACAAAACCTAGTTTAGAGCATAAATTTTAACTTAAACTCCATATGAATCACAGAAAAGATTTGATTGTCGAACCCATTTTCTTCTACTAACATTGTCGAATGAGTCGACTTTTATTTATATCGCAATCTTTATGTGCTCTTTTTTGTCGATCTAAAGTAGATTTTTGAAAAACTATACTTCTTCATTATTTTTCGTCATGAAATCTCAAACAATTGCTCTACTGATGTTTCCAAACTAGCATTGATCCCTCCCCTCTTCACATTTCAAATATGCTGCAATCATCGATTTATTGGAATAGTTTGATTAAGAATGCAAATAAGTATTATATTGCGTAACCTAAAAGTAGTTTTTTCGAAGACCAAATTGAGTTATTCCTGCTACCACTACCATAGCAATTCTCGTAGTTCATGGGATAAAAGAGAGACAAGAAATAAATCAATGTCAATCAGAACGAGTAATTCAATAATGAACTTGCACTTCTCACAATTTTTCGCTGGATCTATTGCAACAGTATTTATACTTGGTTGCATGCATATTCAATCTATGCAGCAGTTCTAATTTTTTGTTTTTTCAGGAATCACTCCAATTCCTTCTACTTAGTTTTGTTGAACAATTTTGATCTTCTAAGTTCTTGATACTCTTGTAAAAAAAAAAAAAGTAGTGAAAACAAGAAAAAGATTATTCATCATAACTAAAAGGAATCAGAGCCCGTTGTCATATATATGCATACCTGTTGTAAGAATTTGTGTTTTTCTTCTTCGGTATATTCTGAAATTTTCAATCAACGATAACAGAATTTCATCGAGGAAACTGCACACTTAAGTGTTGCAATCATTAGGGTTTTACTCTAATTGGTACCAGCACCTGTCTAAACCGAACCGGTCAGTAGATCGACATGAGTCATTTTTCATCCTGTAAGAGTCAAATCAATCCATCAATTAGTTAAAGATTCATCGATGGACATAAAATTTCATAAGACTACAAATTCTATATTAGCTTTTGTACATTAATGAAATGTTTGTCAGACATAGAAACTCTGAATTGACTGTAGATGTGCTCTGTGTTTCACAATAGGTTTACTTTCTTATCTATTTTGTCTCTGCGAAGGATATCGGATAAAGAATACGAAATGAAAATACATACGTATAAATAAATTACAATGACGAACGGTGATTCGATTTTGTTTCGATAATCTGACTTGATATCGACATGAGTTGATAAAATAGATATTTAACATACTTTGATGAATATTTCCTTAATAAAAATAGTCATTGATATCAGTAAAACCGGCTCGATATATGAAGAAAAATGCATTTATAAAACATGAAAAAAAAAACTTGGAAAAGTCTACACTTACCAGAAAGAAATCGTCCACCGAACTGTCTATGTACCGTTACCAGTTGCAGCACTGGAGTATTCCAGCTAAGCTGCTCACTGGCTCAAACAATACTATGTTCTCTTCAAACTATTTAAGAGAGACCCCTAGCTGATCCTCTGATTAACTAATATTAATTATACTTAATAATATATCGATCTTTTCGAAAGAAAGAACCTTTCACTTGTTAGATTCTCAAAATCAAAAGCCTCAAATAATCGTTTCGTCATACAGATTTCTCGATCTTGAATATCTTGGCTGTAAAGTTGTAAAGTAGCATTATTGTTTAAATATAGGCTTTTCTTGTTAAACATATAAATTTTTCTGTATCTTTTACTGCTATCCAAGAAGTGGTAACGAAACTGGTTAATAACGCTAAGTTTCCTCCCCTAATCAGTGTCAACAAATAAAAAGTCGTCTGATATCTCATATGTATTTTGAAACAATATCAGGCTGGAATTATTTATATATGAATACTTTTTCCTATCTCTGATGCGAAATATAT
Organism: Rotaria sp. Silwood2; assembly: GCA_905329745.1. Classification (NCBI taxonomy): domain Eukaryota; kingdom Metazoa; phylum Rotifera; class Eurotatoria; order Philodinida; family Philodinidae; genus Rotaria; species Rotaria sp. Silwood2. Next base: position 17,846 of record CAJNSZ010002025.1, read on the forward strand.
TATTCAATATTTTTAATCACTTAAGCTAATTCATGTTGACAGTGTCTGAAAAGGATTTTTGTTTGACAAAATGAAAATAATTTCATTTAAATGAATTCAGTTTGACGTTTAGGAATTTTAAGATACTTATAACATAACATTAAACAGATTTTTGTTATGAAAATATACTTTCAACGACTACTGAAAAGTAATATAATCTAATGTTGATTTAACAAAACTGACAGTTTTATATCTGATCGAACTCTTGCTCTCCTTCAACCCATACAATCATCTTCACTATTCAGATGAAACTTTTCGAGTCATTTTAAATATTAACTGATTACTTAATGCAAAGATCTACTCTATTATATCTACTTGATCAGAGTAATCATGTAATTGTAACTTATCACAAGTTACCAAAGTATCTATTACAAATCTTAGTTGGCATTTGAAATACTACGTAGAAAAAAAGTATAAATGTTTTTTTTTTTTTTAGATTACTTGCTGATAATAGTTATGTCAACACCATAGTGCATTGAGGATCAGAGTAAGATGAATATTTCGATAACAGTAAGAGTTAGCGATTCAAGATTTTCAGCAATAAACAAAGGAAAAACATTGAAACGTTTTTTCTCTGATGATTATATATAAGATGAAATTGTAACAACAAACTAGACGATTAACTTACCGTCGTTCCACTAATGATTTCATATGTCTAGTATGTAATTACTTAATATACAATATACGCTTATATAAGATATATCATGAGAGAGAGAAAGATAAATATATGAAAAAACAATCGATATAAAATAAACATGAAATAAGAATGGGAGATCAGCAAAAAGTTATATCAATAACGGCATAGAAATCGTTCGTAAAACTAATATTTTATGATTATTTTCTCATATTCTAATATTGATCATATAAGATAATGTATCTGTTTGATCTAATAATATAGAATCTTTGTTCTAG